>APFE031415554.1:3541-13854 GCA_000404065.3 Pinus taeda | reverse complement strand
GAATCTAAATTCGATTAGACTGGTGGGATTAGAAAGAGGATACAAAGGGCTACTATAAGTATAAATTTTAGAGGATGATCCGAAATTACAGAGATACATCAAATTCAATATCAAGCTCCTACAAAGTGAAAAAAGGTGTGTAGTTTTTTTTTAAATTTTTACATAAGCTTGGTTTGAGAAATTAGTTTGAAGGAATTGAAAGGGCATAGTAAAGCATTGTTATCGGTAATTTATGCCCCAAGGAAAGAAAATGCAAACACCTAGTAAGAAACCTGAAAGCTCTAGAATGACTCAAGAAGAAGAGGAAGAAATGCAACATGATATATCAAAATTACGAGACCAAGTGCAACAAGTGTCACTTGCTCAAAAAGTAACAGAGTCTATGATGGATGGTTTCAAGAAAGATGTAGAAGCCAAGATGTATTGTTTAAAGAAAGGCAAGGAAGCTAAGATGGATGGCATGGATGATAAGATGGAAGAATTGAAGATAAATTTGAATAAATTGCTACAAGAAACGGTCACTAATGGTGAAAGGGTAGTAAATGAAACTCATGATGAGAACAAAAAAAATGTTAACCATGATTTCATAGACGCTAATGTTGGATCAAAGACCCACCATATTCCAAAAATCGATATGAGGAAGTTTGATGGCAAGGATCCTGCAACATGGATATTACAGATGGAGTGATTTTTCGATCTCAATAATTTGCAAAACACACAAAAGGTACATATTGCAACTTTATATTTTGAATCAAATTAGTTTTTATGGTATCAATGGCTTTGCTCTCATAAAAAAATTATCACCTGGGCAATTTTTACGGAAGAATTGACAACAAATTATGAGGATACAAATAGAAACACTTTTTTTAGCCAATTGATAAGTCTCAAACAAAAGGGTTCAATAACGGAGCACATTGAAGAGTTCCAAAAATTAAACATAAGGGTAAAAAATATTCCAGAGGAGCATAGGATTGATGTGTTCATAGGGACTTCAAAGGATAATATCCAACATGATGTTCGCCTTTGGGAACCTGATTCATTAGAGAAGACATTCAGGTTAGGAAGAAAAATGGAAAGCAAAATTACGGAAACCAGGAAGCATACAACTCACAACTATGAAGTTGGAAGTGTTGTTGCCCCTAGTCTTCCACAACCTATAAGGTTGACACCACAACAATTGGAAGAAAAAAGAGCAAAAGGGCTTTGTTACAGTTGTAATATCAAATACACTAAAGGTCATAAATGTGCTGAGAAGAAAATATTCTACATAGTTTATGAAGAGGAAGAAGAAAAGGAGCAAGAAAGGTCAAAACAAGAGGATATACTCTAGGAACAAAGCCTAGATAAAGAAGAAATGAATATGACCATATATTGTAATGCATTGGTAGGAATTACCACTCCTCAAACCATCAAGATAGAAGGACAAATCAAGAAGAAAAAGGTAATAGTGTTGATTGATTCAAGAAGTACCCACAATTTTATTCATTGTAAGGTAGCAAAAGAATTGAATTGCTTCCCATATCCAGCGCTAGAGTTTCAAGTGATGGTTGCAAATGGAGGAACAATAGATTGCTCTGGAAAGTGCCATAATATCAAGCTATCCATGGGATAATATGTATTTACTAGCCGAATGCTTTCCATTCCAATGGGAGGTGCTGATGTTGTACTAGGAGTCCCATGGCTACAATCCTTGGGTACAATAGCTTTTAATTTTCAAGAACTTTTCATGAAATTTTCTACAGAAGGAAAGGAAGTTGAATTAAGGGGTATTGCAGGGAAACCAAGAAAGATAATCAGCCCTAACAGTATGAGAAAGCTTTTAAAAAAGGAACAAAGAGGTGTAATTGCACAATTATGTTCGCTAGATGTTTCCACATCGAAATCATCTATTTCTTCTCCAAATCTCCAAATAGTCTTGGACAATCATTCCAAGGTATTTGAGACTCCCAAAGGTCTCCCACCTATTCGTGACCATGATCATGCTGTTCATCTGATTCCAGGAAGTGTTCCTCCAAACATCAGGCCGTAAGATATCCCTATGCCCAAAAGAGTGAAATTGAATGTATGGTTGCAGAAATGCTAGAGGCTAGTATAATTCAACTAAGTCAAAGTTCTTTCTCTGCTCCATTAGTATTGGTGCACAACAAGGATGGATCATGGCGCATGTGTCCGGATTATAGGGAGCTGAACAAGCTCACTATTAAACATAAGCTTCCCATTCCTGTCATTGATGAATTACTGGATGAATTGCATGGATCAATTTACTTCACCAAGTTGGATCTTCGTTCAGGATATCATCAAATTAGAATGAAGACTGAAGACATTCCGAAAACAACATTTAGGACTCATGAGGGTCATTATGAATTTTTGGTCATGCCTTTTGGCCTTACCAATGCACCTTCAACATTTCAAGGTGTGATGAATTCAATTTTCAAACCATTCCTTAGAAAATTTGTGTTAGTATTCTTTGATGATATACTAATCTACAACAAGTCTTGGAAGGATCATGTTGAACATGTTGACAGGGTGCTACAACTATTGGAGGAAAAACAATTATATGCAAAAAGATCCAATGTTTCTTTGGAGTACAAGAGGTGGAATATCTGGGTCATATTGTATCTCATGAAGGAGTTAAGGTAGACCCTAGAAAAATTAAAGCCATTAAGGAATGGAGAATCCCCACATCCATAAAGCATCTGCGAGGATTTCTCAGGTTGACAGGGTATTATCGCGAGTTTGTTAAGAATTATGGGAGAATAGCAGCACCTCTAACAACACTATTGAAGAAAGATGCATTTTCATCGACTCCAGAAGCAACAAAGACCTTCAAACATCTTAAAGAGGCAATGTGCCAAGCACCTGTCTTAGCTACACCGGACTTCACAAAAACCTTTATTGCGGAATGTGATGCTTCAGGAAATGGAATTGGTGTTGTTTTAATGCAAGATGAAAGACCCATTTCTTTTGAAAGTCATCCAATCAAGGGAAAGTTTTTACACAAAGCTACTTATGAGAAGGAAATGTTGGCAATACTCATGCACTTAAGAAATGGTGATCCTACCTAATGGGAAGACACTTCAAGGTAAAAACGGATCATGATAGCCTTAAATACCTTTTAGAAGAAAGATTATCCTCTGAAGAGCAACAAAAGTGGGTCACAAAGATGTTGGGTTATGACTTTGAAATCATCTACAAAAAAGGGAAGCAAAATGTGGTGGAGATGCACTCTCAAGAAAGGATGAGGATGTGGAAGCATTGTTGTGTGCCATTTCTATTATCCACATGGATAAGAAGCAAGGGGGAGGAGTTATGAAGAAAGTCGTGGGCACTTATTCAAGTTTTCACCAACAACCGATTCCAGTACATTTGAACATTAGCTGGAAATTTTCGTTAGGTCACAGAGAGTCACTTATACCTCTGTACAGAATTCCCAACTCAACAAAAAGATTCTTATGGAATTGCACACTTCTCCCTTAGGAGGGCACTCGGGATTTTTAAAAACTTACCATAGGGTTAAGAAGGAATATTTTTGGGAGGGCTTTAAATCAGATATTCAAAAGTTTGTGGCGGAATGTTTGGTTTGCCAACAAATAAAGTTGAAACAATTAAGACACCGGGTCTATTACAACCTTTATCCATTCCAAGCCAACGTTGGGAGGAGGTTTCAATGGATTTTATCACAGGTTTACCCAAGTCTGAGGGAAAGAGTGTCATCATGGTGGTAGTTGACAAAGTTACCAAGTATGCACACTTTTGTGCATTATCACATCCATTTAAAGCCAGTATAGTTTCTACTACATTTATGGAAACAATTCAAAAGCCACGTGGAAACCCAAAGATTATTGTAAGTGACAGAGATCCCATTTTCACTAGAAATTTTTGGATAGAATTATTTTCTTGTCTCGATACTCAGTTAGCTCATAGCTCATCTTATCATCCTCAATCTAATGGGAAAACTGAGATAGTAAAAAAATGTTTGGAAGGATATCTTCATTGCTTTTTATCTGATAAACAGACACAATAGGTCAAATGGTTGCCTCTGGCTGAATGGTGTATAACACTTCCTTCCATACAACAACAAAAATGATCCCATTTATGGTGCTTTATGGATACATCACATCATATTTAAGAGAATATTCTAAGGTTCAAGCAGTGGAACATCACATCGAACATCAACAACAAGTCCTCCAACTCTTAAAGGATAACCTCGTGTTGGCACAGAATAGAATGAGACAACAGGCAGATCAACATCGCAGTGAAAGAAGTTTTGATGTAGGTGATTGGGTATTCCTATGGCTACAACCATATAAGCGAATGTCCCTCAAGCAAGCTAAGAAGGATAATAAATTATCACCAAAGTATTATGGTCCATACAAGGTGTTGCAAAAGATTGGTACTATGGCATACAAATTGGAGCTTCCTGCAGCTTCTCGAGTGCACCGAGTTTTCCATGTTTCATGTTTAAAGAAGATTATAGGTGACAAGCTCCCAGTTCAAACAATATTGCCAGAACTTGATGAGGAAGGAAAAATTATATTGGAACTGGAAGCAGTCACAGAAATAAGAACTCGACAGCTATGAAATCGATCAATTTCGGAGTATCTCATCAAATGGAGGAACTTATCCACTGAAGATTCCACATGGGAGGATGAGAATTTTATATAGAAGCATCCAGAACTACTCAAGCATTGAGGACAACACTCTTTTAAAGGAGAGGGGCATGTTAGGTCCCTCTAATACTAGTGATTACTCTTTACTATTGTTATTACTGTGCCCCATAGAATCCCTCTATTATTATTTTTGTGCCTTTATATTATTATTGTTAGGTCGGCTGGGTTATATTGTGACTCCTTAGACTCGTATATCAAAAGGAGGTTTTTTCATTTGAATCATCAAAGAATCAATCATTTGTGTAATGTAAAGGAGGTTACCCCCTCAAAAAGGCTGAATTCTAAGGCTGGTTTCATAACACTCTGGGAGCGAAAATACATCTCACTTGACTCTTTGCAAGGTCACACACTTTCTTCTGACAAAGATATCACACATACCTCTACATGCTATCACAATCAAGGAATTGCTTTACTACCTACTGTTGGGATTCCTACTCCAAACGATCTAAGGTCTAGTTGGGGCTTCTTACCAGGGAGATCCCCTGACATGTTGGTGGGTCTAGCACTGTCAACTTTTATGGTGCTAGAAGGAGGGATAGAGTACAAGATGAGTCCTTAAAGTTTGTTTTGAATCTCTACACATTTTTCATGACTTACACTACAATTAAGCCTCTGACATGCTTGTCTCATGGACACGATTTTGAAGTGTCGGAGGATCTCTTTAATGACTTGCCATGTAACACATATGATGGTGAAGGTGGAGCAACCTTGCCTAGTCACAAAGTTGCCTTCATGGGTTTCGGCGAAAGGAACGAAGTGCTCAAGGATGACATTTCTTGTTCACTGTTCGTATTCACGCTCCCAAGGCATGCACTAAAATGGTGTGTCATGTTGCCTGCAACCTCCATTTTCTCTTATGATCAGATGATCAAAGAGTTGGCTCGTGCTTTCCATCATTATGATCGTAAATAACTCTATAAAAAAAATCTGGAATTATGGAAAGCACCTGATGAATAACTTTTGTAATTTTGGGAGCACTTCCAAAATATTTCTTTTCAAATCCTAGAAGATGAAATTGATTGGAAATTTCTCAATGGAAGATTTCAGTATCTTCTTCACATATTTGAAAATCCACACCTATTAGAATCATTCGAACCCATCCTAGCATACCTCAGTGTTAGCACTGCTAAACCTAAGACGAACAAGGTTGCTGTCACAAGTGACCCTTTATCTGCTTCTCATCAAATAGCTCTAGTTTCGCAATGTGAGGTGGGAGAAATTGCGAACCCATATGTTGAATTGTCACATCCTCCCACCCCACCTGATCTAGATATCTGAGAAGATTTGGCTTGCAAGCCCGTCGGTTGTCATGCGAAATTGTTCTCTCAATCTTCGTCCTCTCGTTCTATTGATCCTCTAGACTGTACTTTGTTATGTTCTCCCATTCTGGACTCCACATTTTTTGTTCACGAGGATCAAATTGTTGATGGAGTTGTTATTGAGAAGTCAACCTGCGCTGTCATTTATGATGAGTATGTGTGGTAATATGAAGAAGGACCTACAATGAAGGATGACCTCCTTCCATCTGTACCTCATCTGCTGTTTCCTAACATCTTTTGTGATTCTGCCATTTTTTATTTGTCTTGTGAAAATCCATCCCTCGATGTTTTTACTTCCGATCATTCACATAACACATTGGATGTTAGTTTTTCATTTGATTGCAGAGGGGACACATCTTTCTTTCTGAATCCACCCAATCTACCATATTTTCTTTCTAGAAACTCAGAGGGCGAACATTATTGTTTCTCATCAACCCCTTTATATGATTTGTCAGATCATGCAGATGCCAATGAACATGACGATTTTTCTGATCGTGGCTATCATGATCCCTTTACTCCTTCATTTGATATTTCTATGCCACTAGTCTTTGACAATCTACATGATGTTGAAGTGGAAAACCCTCAAGTTGTTAAGGCACTTCAGCCCAAGCTGATGGTTATGTCAAGTCCTCATTGTCTTGAGGTCAGTTCCGCTTCCAATCAGAAATCAATTGAAACACCCCAGACTCATCATCACTCTCTTGTTTGCATTAAAGATCAATCTGATCTACAGATTTTACATCCTCCACCACAATCACATGATCCCATTGCTCATGCATTGGAGGAATTGTACACAATGAACACTCTTGCTAACTGAAAGTTGTCTTCCTTTTTCATGTTTTACCATTTGTCACAGTCAAAAGAGTGTACATGGTCATCGTCTATACACAGTGTATTGCAATACCATGGTATGTCCGTAGAGTGTTTGTCTTGCACTTTCACTCCTTTATTTTATTTTCTATGGACGCATTCAAACTTTGAGCGTGTTGGTTTTCATTGTCTTATCTTTCTTGTATGTTGGTTTACTTGTATATCTTTCTTGTCAACCATGCCTTCACCAACATGGGTCAACCGATGCGTTAATGGTTTCATTGAAAATATCACTTCATGTGAGTAGGCTGATGAACTGTTTATTTTAGGAGTAGGAGTAGTTTTTTCTTTCTTGTTTGCTTTGCTTGCATGTTTTTCTATTCTTACTCGTTTACTTCTTTCCTTTGCTTGTTTATTTTTTTTGCATGTTCTGCACCCGTAGGTTTAGCTTCACATGAAACTATGTTTGGCTCCTGAGAAAAACAAGGTGCAGTACGAGAGGACTTGTATAACTATCAACATTTGGTTATTTTTTGTCCTCTCTCTTTATGAAGAGCTTGTTGTCTATATCTACATATCAAGGTGAGCAAGTAGAAATAGAAAAGAGATATTCATCAGGGAAAGAATCCTCAGTAGGAATGTAATTGTCATCAATTTAACCTAGAAAGGAAATAGGCTACTACATTATGTTTTCGAGGTTCATCGACAATTGTGATATCAAATTCCTGTAATAGCAATAACCAGCGTGTGATTCTACCATTGGTAATTGGCTTATTCATTAAGAAAAAAATGGCAGAGTGGTTAGTGTGTACAAATACTTGATACTCGGTGATATAATGTCGAAATTTATTGATGGCATGCACAACTACTAAGAATTGTTTCTCAGTCATTGTGTAATTGAGCTCAACTGGAATTAAATTTTTTCTTATGTAGTAAGTAGCATAAGGTTTCCTGTCCTCCAGTTGGCCCAAAACAACATAGCCTACAACAATATCAGATGCATTTGTATCTATATGAAATGAAAGTTCCCAATTAGGTCCTTGTAAAATTGGAGCTGCTAATACACAACATTTCAGCTTCAAAAAGGCCTACTCACACTTTCCTATCCACAAAAAGTCGACATACTTCATAAGCAAAGAGAATCATGGCGATGCAATTTTTGAAATTTTTCTATAATTCATCTGTAATACCCTGCATGCCCCAAGAAACTATGTACCTGTTTTTTGTCTTGGGAGTTGGAATTTTCATAATTACCTCTATTTTAGTAGGGTCTACCTTGATCCCATCAACAAAATTGTAGCATCCTAGCATGATCCCTTAGGTTATCATCATGTGACATTTTTCAGTGCTCAAAGAAACATTAGCTTGTACACAATGTTCCAACACTTTTTCTAAATTAGCTAATGATGTTTCAAAGGCATCTCCATAAGGTCTAAAATTATCCATGAAGATTTCAAGGCAGTCATTCAACAAATCATAAAAAATTCCAAGTATTTCCCTTTGAAAGGTTGTCAGCGCATTACAGAGTCCAAAAGGGAGTGCCCAGTATGCGAAAGTTCCCCAAGGGAAAGTAAATGTCATTTTATCTTGATCCTTCGGGCAATCTATATTTGTTTGTAGCCACTAACCATCAAGAAATGAAAATATTATTTTCTTCAGAAAGGGTGTCAAGGACCTGATCTATGAATGGTAAAGGAAAATGGTCCTTTTGAGTGGCCTTATTGAGTTCTCTGTAATCTACACATACTCTCCACTTGCCATTCTTCTAGGAACAATGGCAAGCGAAGACACCCACTGATTGTCAGATATCGGATAGATAAAGTTAGCACTCAGGAGTTTTTGTAATTCTTCCTTCACTACCTCCTTCAATGGAAGGTTCATGCGGCGCTGCGGTTGTCTGACTAGTTTGCAGCCATCCTTCAAATAAATATGGTGAGTGCACAAGTTAGGGTGGATCCCTTTCATATCCATATAGTCCCATGAAAATGCCTTTTTTTATTTTTTTAAAAGCTGTAACAACAGTTGGTTTTGCTCAGTAGTCGAGTTCAGGTTAATGTTCAGAAACTTTCCTACTTCTATTTCAATTAGATTGTTGTTAGTATCCATAGTGGTTGTCATTTGTTCAAAATCTATATCTTCTGCCTCCTCTTCCTCCTTTGAATTTTCAATGGAAGCGATAGAAAGAAAGTTTCTAATGAAACCATTAATGCTGTCATCTTTTGTCTCATCCTTGAAGTACTGGGCTTTCCCCAAAGTGAGGATTGGTAGCAAAAGATCCAATTCAGGCTGAGACTCATCCCACGAAGGGTTATAAAAATCCACAATTGGTTTTGGGGGGTAAAGATTAAGATTATTAGTAACCTGGCCATCCAAGGTCTCTTTAAGATCAGAGGATGTCCCCCCAAGTTGGATTTGGGTTGTGTTGGATAGGTAAATCCCCTCTACGGATAGAGGCGATCCCTACTAGCCCAACAGGGGTCTAGCAACAATCAAACAATGCTACACCGCAGGTTCCTAGTTGTAATTAACAAGTGGGTGAGAATAACCTACTTGGATCCCAACGCTTGTTTGTCGAAGAGATACTCCTCTCGCTCCTTCGCTCCGGCCGATCACAATTCTCTGCTATCCTCGCGGACGAACACCTGCACAAACAAAAGAGAGCAAACAAGAGTGTAAAATCTACTAACAACAACTATGTATCGGTCAGGAAAGATACAATTTGCATTAATCAATCATTGAAAAAATGTAAATGGAACCATAAGAGTAGTCATCTATCTTTATTAACAAAAGTAGAGTAAGGTACAATCGATGTCCTGACGCTGAGTCCTTCCCTAGAGGGTCTAGCCAGCATATCTCCCAAGCATTCACCTTTGGAGCAAATCTCCCAAGTCAAAAGGTCTCTCTCTCACATACAAGGCAACAAGCTTATAACCTTTCTCAAGCTCAAAGCAATCCTCACACAACACACCAAATGCCTACAAAGAGCAGCACTAAAATGCACTAAAAATTCCTCAATCAAAGTCTATATGTTCCAAACTAGCTACTCATGGGCCATGGAGGAGGCTTATAAAGAGAAGGAGTCTCCATGAATAGGTAAGGGATGAGCTTTCCACCAAGATAAGTGGATGGTCAGTCGAACAGGTACGCCAGAGAAAGGATGGAGACCTCAACAATGCTAACAACCAAGTCTGGAGGGATCTGGAAGGCTGGTTGTTAGAACAAATTCGCCCAAACAGGATCAGCGCGGGTGAGATACTGGGCTGTCGCGCTGACATCGCAGATCAACTATAGAGGAGGTCCGGTCAGCGCGAAAAGGACAAACAGAGGGTGCGCTGTTCGTTAAAATGGGACCAGCACGGAAAAGCCATGTGCTTCCGCGCTGGCAGCGCATCAGATACATTGGCCTCCGCCTGTCAGCGCGGTTATTTGATTAATAGACGCGATGATTCATTTAACTTAGGCAAAGAGGGTTTTTTAGCCATTTTGAGGAGCATGAGTATAGGTGAATGTGGTT
>APFE031415545.1:6060-18383 GCA_000404065.3 Pinus taeda | reverse complement strand
TAAAAGAAATCATTCAAACAATAATTAATTAATAATAACCTTTAAAATAACCATTAGTATTATTTTATTAATAATTTTTGTACCTAACTTCTCTTATTTCTAGAAATAATAATAAATATAATTTTGGCCTCGGTCATAGAGTCAAAAATAGCCGTTAGGTAGCCGTTGGAGTCTTTGCTCTGTCTATTTAACTTGCTAGGCCTAATCTATTTCTTCAACTTGTCGTGACGATGAACCACACTAGTTGGTTCGGAATGGTATACCTGTAAACGAAGTTTGAACATGCTTCAGTAGAGACAGAACTGTATACCTGATAGAGTAGCAGAGGGTTCTAGCTCGGTAGAGCCCGGAGACAAGTCGAAGACGCCCATGGAAGCCGCGGAGGAAAATGCCCAATGCATGCTTTGGCGGCAGTGTATACCCGCGGACCTCAAAACCCTAAACAATAAACCTTGGAGAGCGGGATTAACTCTCCATCGTTCGATGGTAGAGAGTTTCCACAACACCGTTAGATCTTATCCCCGGATCCCAAAGTGCAGGGTCCGGTCAGGACAGTAAAGAGCAGTCACAGTCGCCAGCAGTATGAACTGGTAAGTAAGCCACTTGGCAAGCGGTGGCGGCATGGCATTAAACATTATGGAAATAAACAATGTAAACAATGTACTTCCCAAATCCTGTGGTACATTCTCCGCACGATATCATGGGATAATAATATTAATGCAAGATATGTTACCATCAACCTTATATAGTGTGCGCCTATTTGTTAGTAGATGAGCCTTATAAAAAAAAATTATGTGTGTGAATTCGGGTTAATAGAGTTAGAGTTGTGACATATGGTATCAGAGTCGAGTTACAAAATTGAGGCCTCTGGGATAACAAAACAATATAAATGCGAAATTCTGATGAATAATAGTAATGTGCATGTGGAAGTATCAGAGATAGAAATAATGTATATAATTATTGTCATTAACATGCTGATGTTTGTTATTCCGCTACATAAATTATGATCAAGCTCAGGAACAGAAGCCAAGTAATTACAACATGAGAAGAGAAGATGGTGCATCTCATAGGTACACAGCGGGACAAGGGACTCATGATCTGGAAATTAACCCAGAACTATGGGTACAACTCGGGGAAGAAGCCAGGGTTACCAATCAAGCAATCTTAGAAACGGTACAAGAACTTAAAAGGGAAATGGCTCGATTACGAGAAGACAATGCACGACTGACAACAGAACAGGAAAGGATTTTAAAAAGTCTGTCTGAGAGACAGAATCAACTGCCAATTAATGCTAGTGCAGAACAGCGGCGGATGTCAGAGGAACAGAATCATCCTATACCACCTGAGAGATCTGAAGAGCAAGAGGAGCGTTCTGATAATGCATTGGAACAGCAAACCTCAAAGAGACAAAGGACGGAGTTACAAGGAGAATTCCGCAAGATTAAGCCCCCACATTTTGACGGAGAGCAGGAAGAAGCGGCAGAAGCTTGGCTGATTAATATGAATAAGTATTTTTAGCTGTATGAGTACGACCATAACCTTAAAGCCCGGTTGGCTATTTTTCAACTGCATGGAAAGGCCACCTTATGGTGGGAGGAAGTCAAGATAGTGAAAGGAGTGACGGAACAAACGATCACTTGGGAGAATTTCCAACGGTACTTTAAGGAGAGATACCTAACTGAACATTTTTATGATGAAAAAGCGCGAGAATTCCATGATCTGCGGTTGGGACAGCAGACGATGGATGAATTTATTACCCGCTTCACCTCCTTGCTCCGTTATGTGCCATATATAAGGGAAGAAAAAGAAAAAGTGCAACGTTTTGTTAGCAGCCTGCCCCCATACATGCGGGAAAGGATTGAATTCGATAATCCTAAGTCAATGGATGAGGTCATTCTTAAAGCCAGAATTTGTTACCAACAAAGCAAGCAAAAAGGAGAGACTGCTAGCAAGAAATGGAATGAAAGGAAAGGCTTCAAGACAAATGGTCTAAATAAAGGTAGTCGCAGTGGCAAAGGGTTTAGCAAGGGGCCAAATAATAGAAATGTAACCACAAGTGCAACCAAGTTTAAGACATCAAATGAACCAAAAATCAATGAACAGCATGTAAGAATGGACAGTGAGGGGACGGCTAGACCCCAGGTACAGTGCTGGGGCTGTGGGGGACCACACTATGTTAAAAACTGCCCACAGCGGAAGGGAACAGAATAGCTGTCCCAAATCCATGAAGCCTCAACGGTTGGTGAAGTTGGACGTAGCATACCCAGAATTAACGCAGCTTTGGACGATCGCCAGGCAGAGTATCAACCCACTATGGTTGAATTTGAAGGTAAGATTTCAGACCTTACTATAACTGTTTTAATTGACCCAGGTGCTACATTAAGTTATATGAGTCCCAAGATAGTAGAACATTGTAAATTAAAGCCTGTTAGATTTAAAAACCCATGGCTGGTACAACTAGCCACAGGAGCCAAGAGGCGAGTCACAGCAAAAATTAAGGATTGTTCACTTACAATAGCTAGAGAATCAGTGGTAGCAGATCTGAATGTACTTCCTCTCGGATCATATGATGTTTTAATTGGAATGGATTGGTTGGAAAGACACTGGTCGTTAGTTGATTGCAAAACTAAAGTTATTTATTATAAAGATCAAGATGGACATATAAAAGAAATACAAGGGATCCAGCGACCAGTGCAAATCCGACCAATAACCGCAACTCAGCTGGCAAAATGTATTCGAAAAGGGTGTCAGATGTATGCTATACAAGTGGGTTTTGCAGACTCTAAAGGCAAAGCAGCAGCCTTGGATAACATTCCTGTGGTACAAGAATTTGCAGATGTATTTCCGGAGGAAATCCCCAGATTACCCCCAAAAAGAAATATAGACTTTACTATCGAATTGATACCAGGTGCAGCTCCAGTATCAAGAGCACCTTACTGAATGAGTGTGCCTGAGTTAAGAGAATTAAAAATAGAACTCCAAGAATTATTAGATAAAAATTACATTTGGCCTAGTGTGTCACCTTGGGGAGCCCCAGTATTGTTCGTCAAGAAAAAAGATGGAACCCTTCGAATGTGTATTGATTGTCGTCAGTTAAACAAACTGACCATTAAAAACAAGTATCCCTTACCACGGATTGACGAGTTGTTCGATCAAGTGAAAGGAGCAACCGTGTTCTCTAAGATTGACTTAAGGTCAGGTTACCACCAGATCCGGATTAAAGAAGAGGACATTGCCAAAACTACCTTCCGAACAAGGTATGGGCATTATGAGTTTGTGGTATTACCTTTTGGGTTAACTAACGCCCCTGCCACATTCATGTGTTTAATGAATAGTATTTTTCATCAATATCTGGATCGGTTTGTGCTGATATTTGTTGACGATATATTGATATATTCTCGTACGGTCGAAGAGCACCAGGAGCATCTTAAAATGGTGTTGCAGATCCTTCGAGAACACTAGCTATACGCCAAGTTTAGTAAATGTGACTTTTTCCAAGAAGAGATTCAGTATTTAGGTCATGTGATTACCAAAGAGGGCATTGTTGTAGACCCTGAAAAGATAAGGGCTATAATGGAGTGGCCTGTACCAAAGGATGTCACGGATATCCGGTCCTTTATGGGTTTAGCTGGGTACTATAGACGATTTGTGAAAGATTTCTCCAAAGTGGCATTTCCCATCACATCTCTGCAGAAAAAGGGAAGAGCATTCCAATGGACCCCCGAATGTCAGAGAAGTTTCGAACAATTAAAACAATTGCTTACTACAGCACCTATCTTGAGTATAGCAGATCTTGACAAAGAATATGTGGTATGTACGGATGCAAGCAAGGAAGGGCTGGGAGGTGTATTAATGCAAGAAGGCAAAGTGATTTCCTATGAATCAAGAAAGTTAAAAGAACATGAGAAAAAATACTCGGCTTATGATTTGGAACTGGTCATTGTTATACATGCCCTAAAGATGTGGCGACACTATCTCTTGGGAAGAAAGTTTTTGTTATTGACTGACCATCATAGTCTAACTAACTACTTCAGCCAACCCACTTTAAACGCCAGACACGCCAGATGGGCGGATTTCCTAAGCACATTTGACTTTGATATTAAACATTTGCAGGGGAAGGAAAACCGAGTGGCTGATGCCTTAAGTCGAAAGGTGCAAAGCTTATATCAAATATCCCTGAGTAGCTGGAAGAGTACTCTCTTAGAAACTGTACAGAAAACAGCAGAACACGATGCAGAATACAAATTAAGCAGCAACTACAGCAGGCCAATGATGAGGGAAACCCACAAAAATTTGAACTGGATAAGGCAGGTGTGCTCTATTACAAGGGAAGAATATATATACCCAACCAAAACCAGATTAAAAATCTGATTTTGGACGAGTTCCACACTAGTCACTATGCGGGACATCCAGGCTATCAGAAGATGATTACTGCAATTCGAAGAAATTATTTCTGGCCTGGAATGAAGAAGGATGTGACCGAATATTTAGCTCAGTGTTTGGAATGCCAACAAATTAAAATAGAACATCAACATCCAGCCGGACTATTACAGCCACTACCCATACCAGAATGGAAATGGGAGACCATTACCATGTATTTTATCACTGGGTTGCCAAAGACGAAGAGAAATAATGACTCTATCATGGTGGTGGTAGACAAGTTGAGTAAAGTCGCAGATTTCATACCTGTACAATCTACGTACAAGGCTGCACAGATTGCTCATGTCTTTATGCAGAACGTGTTCAAATTACATGGACTCCCGAAGACAATCATTTCTGATCGAGATGTGAAATTCACTTCAGCCTTTTGGAGGACATTGTTTCCTGAATTGGGAACTCAGCTGAATTTCAGTACAGCGTATCATCCCCAAACGGATGGGCAAACGGAACGGGTAAATCAAGTGTTCGAAGACATGTTAAGAGCTTACGTGATGCAACAGCCTACGCTGTGGGAGGAGTATCTACATTTGGTAGAATTCGCATATAACAATGGATACCATACCTCAACCCAACTAAGTCCTTTTGAAATTCTATATGGACGGAAGTGCCGTACTCCCTCGAATTGGGTTGGGCTGGAGGATAGATTGAGTCTAGGGCCCGAGATGCTTAAGGAAATGGAGGACATGGTAAAAAGGGTACGAGCTAATTTGAAAGCTGCCCAAGATAGACAGAAAAATTTTGCAGATCGGAAAAGGAGGTTTAAGGAATATCAAGTGGGAGACCATGTGTACATTAAGATTCAAGCCAAGAGAAGCACATTACAATGGAGCGGGTGCACTAAGTTAGCTCCCCGATATTGTGGACCCTTCCAAGTGCTGGCAAGAGTTGGGCCAGTAGCATACCAACTCGCTCTACCCAGCCACATCCGGGTTCACAACGTTTTCCATGTATCAATTTTAAAAAAATATGTCTATGACCCTAGACATGTGATCAAATGGCAAGAGATTCAGGTCGAACCGGAAGGAGAGGTCCTAGTCAAACCTCTGAACATTCTCGACCAGAGATTAGTGCAGCTGCGGAAACGAGTTATTACCCAAGTTAAGGTTCAATGGAAACATTTTGGGCCTGAGGAGGCCACTTGGGAAGATGAAGCGCTAATGTTAAAGAATTATCCAGGACTGTTTGAAGCTGGAAGACATCGGGACGATGTCCAATCTCAGGGGGGGAAGATGTAATGACCCCGGTAATTAATGAAATTACTTCCCTGTTTCTTAAAAAAAAAACATATATATATATTACTGGGATAAATTATTAGTATTGCTTGTGTAAAAACTGGAGCATGAATAAAAGAATTACATTTAGTAACTTCGAGCAAGGAAGTTATTTTCTTGATGATAATTTTCTTTTCCTTTTTTTTTTTAAATAAAACAGTTGTCAAGAAGGGAAAGAAAACCCTAACTGTTTTACTCCTCCCTTAGAAAGGAGGGGACATCCGGGCTGTTTGGGAACAGACGGAAGACAAGCAAAAATAGGAATGTTACGTCTGGTGGTGATCAGATAACATGGCACATGCTGTGCATTCAAGTAATTGCTGAAGACAATGGTCTGGCAATGAGCTTGGGGGGAGACATAATTCTAGTAATTAGTCTCATGGTGGGGAGGATCGATAAGCAAGGGATAGTTCCCTGTTCTTAAAACCTGGAAGGGTGTGGAAGCCTAAGGACAAATTTCTCAGGTAAGTATGACTGTAAATTTTGTACAGTTACTGTGTTTATATCATTTAGTAAAGTGAGCAAAGGCTTAACAGTATTCTATGAAATAAACAAAGAAGGAATGAACTCATAAATTATTGTATCAAGGCCAAACAATGTAGAAAAATCTTCTTTATTCGCTAGCCAGAGATAACTCCTCAGTAATAGGAGGGTAACCAGTAGGCTGTAAGCGATAAACAACAGTAAATAATAATGGTCATAATAGTCTCAATAGAGTTAAATAAGAGAATACACTAGATTGTTATTAATCCAACAGGCCGAGTAGGGAACTGTAGCTGAAAGACAGAGGAAAAGCTTTATTTATAGATACAGTCGTGACAACGAAAAACTTTATCAACATTCCTCAAGATGGGAAACTCACGAAAATAAAAACTTAAGCCATATTATACAGTGGGATTACGCCACAAATCTCTGTGACAAAACTGTTCAAATATAAATACTGCAGAAATTATGAAAACATTACAGTCATTCCTCATAAAGGCGGTTTTCTTTAAATATCGTGAGCAAAGAAAGAAAGGGCGATAACCCAGAATTATCTTAATAAACCATATGTGGATATCAGTACAACCAGACGCCTAACTATTGAGAGCCTCTAGCGAAACATTCATCGAATACCATATGGGCATGTAAAGATATAAATGACCGAATAGCTACTCAGAAGAACCATAGCAAATATCGCAAAAAAAATAAATAAACCCTTAATGGGTGAATCAAACTGTACCGAGCCTCTAAGGGCGAACCCATATGAATACTATCTACGGGTTCACGCCCAGCTCGAAATTAAAACTACAGAAGGCAAATACTTCTAATAATCACATAGGAAGAATGGTGATGCGACATAAAGGAACAAGTTTATATATATTAAAAATCTGGAAATGGGTACTGTTCAATATCAAACCAAAACCAAAATCGTGAATCGCTTAAGGGCAGTCATTGTTCCATATCATTTACAACCATGGATAAAATCCACGAATAACCAAGGCAATGAAGCCATATCTAAACAAATAAATACAATAACCCAGAATGGAAATCTAATTGATGCAACCTCGGCAGAACTAGCTGAGGGTTTCATCAGTACATGGAGGAACCTGCCAGCAAACGGCAGGGTTAACCGGGAAAACGACACCGGATGTATAGTGGAATGCCCAATAAAATTATTGACTTACCCGTAGGTGTCGAGCAATCGTACTGGTCATCAACATTTTACTGTGCTAAGTGTAACCCCTGTCATGCATAACAAACCGTTAGCAGAGCCGGGCTATCCGAAAGGAAACAAACTGTAACAATCAAAACAATCCAAG
Organism: Pinus taeda; assembly: GCA_000404065.3. Taxonomy (NCBI): domain Eukaryota; kingdom Viridiplantae; phylum Streptophyta; class Pinopsida; order Pinales; family Pinaceae; genus Pinus; species Pinus taeda. The sequence goes on along the minus strand of APFE031415545.1, from coordinate 10,870 downwards.
GGTCGACGGTATCCATCTTACCTCGGCTCGAATTTGCAGAACTGGAGAACAACAACCCGGAACAATACTCGGATAGAACAAATCGGAAACTACCAAATGAACACAAGACCTGCGCCGTGCAACAGAGAAGTCACCACCATTACCAGGAAGTAAACAAACAAAGTTAAACAGTCGATAAGCGACCGATTGTAGACCTGTGAAGGTATGAAGATAAATAGACAAAGCCGAGCAGTCGATAAGTGACCGATCGAATACCTATAGAAGGTATGGATATATTTATATGCAAGCTAATTAGTCGACAAGCGAACGACGGTATACCTGGAAGAACATGAAACATAGAAATAACGCGAAATGGATAGGGTGCGACAGACTATATGTCTGTATCAAAACATAAATAGTTAAATACAATGAATGGTATACCTGTAAACGAAGTATGAACATGCTTCAGTAGAGACAGAACTGTATACCTGATAGAGTAGCAGAGGGTTCCAGCTCGGTAGAGCCCGGAGACAAGTCGAAGACGCCCATGGAAGCCGCGGAGGAAAATGCCCAATGCATGCTTTGGCGGCAGGGTATACCCGCGGACCTCAAAACCCTAAAAAATAAACCTTGGAGAGCGGGATTAACTCTCCATCGTTCGATGGTAGAGAGTTTCCGCAACACCGTTAGATCTTATCCCCGGATCCCAAAGTGCAAGGTCCGGTCAGGATGGTAAAGAGCAATCACAGTCGCCAGCAGTATGAACTGGTAAGTAAGCCACTTGGCAAGCGATGGCGGCATGGCATTAATCATTATGGAAATAAACAATGTAAACAATGTACTTTCCAAATCCTGTGGTACATTCTCCGCACGATATCATGGGATAATAATATTAATGCAAGATATGTTACCATCAACCTTATATAGTGTGCGCCCATTTGTTAGTAGATGAACCTTATAAAAAAAAAAAAATTGTGTGTGAATTCAGGTTAATAGAGTTAGAGTTGTGACATTATGTGTGAGGAAAAACTCTGTCTACTCAGAAATTTTATTTGTTTCCACTGTGTTAAAGACCTTGTGGAGAAAAACAAAGCATTGCCTCTCTGTATTTAGTTTTTGTTGTTTTTGGGATTTTACCAGAAAAATTCCCCAACAAATTTCAATTTTTGCAAAAGGATATGTTGGTATAGTTTAAGTTGAAATCTGAAAAGGATATATTGGTCTAGTTTAAGTTGAAATCTGATTAACATGAGCAAGGTCAAATATTGGAACCACAATTTCTTTTCCCCTACATTTGAGTTTAATTTTTGCCAAAGAATATGGTGTTCTGGTTTAAGTTTGAAACCTGGAATCTTATTTTGAATCTTATTAAGATGAGCAAAGTCAAATAATTGATGTTGCTCATATTTGTCCAATCGAGAGTATTACGCAATCAACATAAGGATGCGTATATTGGCGATTGTGATAAGTTGTTTATGGAATATTTTGGATCTCACTCCTACATACATAGAATAATTAACCTTACCCATGTTAGTCTGATTCCAAAATATTTCCACTTAAAAGATGCCCATGTTAGCCATTGTGAAAAGTTTTGTGTTGGATGTTGGGTTATAGGTTGTTGCAACTTAGTACAGGTGTCAAATTATTAATTCTCTTAAGTTTTTTTTAGTTTTTGTGTATCCTCTTAATTTGAAGATTTAATGAGCATGTTAGCTGTTGTCAAAATTTCTTTGTTGAATGTTATAGGTTGTTGGAACTGAGTACAGGTTTTCATATTATTAAGTTTGAATTGTAGTTTTTTTTAGTTTTGTGTATTTTTTTTAATTTGAAGATATAATTTTGGTTAATTTATTAGTATTTGTTATTTGATCAAATCTTTAAAATATTTAGTTTTTTAAAAAATATTAAAATATTAAATTATATGAAATTTAAATTTTATTTCAATAATTTTCTTTTCACATTTTAAACCAAACACATAGAAGAATAAATCCAAAAAAAAACAAAAAATTTAGAATATTTAAACTACATTCAACATATGGAGTGGCTTATCTATTATATATCATTTTTTTTCAAAGTTTAAAAACATTTGTAACTCCGCTTTTATTCTATCTTTCCAATATAAATACCAAATTAAAATAGATTCAAGATTAATAATAAGTTAAAACTAATTACTCTATACAATGTGTAGTGAAATAGAATTGAATATTTGATAAATTTATCTTTTAAAATTTTCAATTTAAAACCTATTAAAATATATAATTTAAGTGAATTTAAGAGTTAAAATTAAAAAAGTGATTTCAACAAACACTTTCCTTAAACTTTAGCTATAAAATTTCAAATACCATATTATTTAATAATAATAAGTTTTGGTTTCCATTTTTCATAATAGTTTATTATCTTATATTATTATTTAATCAAAATAAATTTAATAAAACCATTAAAATTTATTGTTGAATAATTATGAGAATATTATATTAATATATAGTATACTATAATATATAACAGATTCGTTTAAGTAATTTAGAGTTTGATATTATTTTTTATATTGTTGTTAGTTGTTGATCATGAGTTTGATTCTCTTTATAATATATATAGAAGAGATTAATGTAAGTAGTCTAGAGTTTGATATACAATTTTTTTATATTGTTGTTAGTTATTTCTTTTTGTCGTTAAAGACTAATTCTATTAAGCAAAAATATTGTACAAGCAGTTACGTTCCAAAGAAGCAGGAGATCGGCAACCGGAAATGATAGGACTATCAATCTCGGTTCCGGAGCTGGAGTTAAGAAAGCAAGGAGCTACAACAAAGCATTGGCAGCTTAAGGAATGTTGAAAGCTACCTTGACAGGGTAGAGGCTTCAACACGAAGCTTTTTTCCTTTCCTTTTTTTAATTTCAACCCAACCATTTTGGGGTGGATGAGCGATTACAACTTGAAGATTGGGGACCTCCACAGGGAGCCCTCCCTTTCAGTATCTGAGGGTGAGGACAAATGTACATGTTTCTGAGCAATGGCTGAGTCGAAGGAAGGTGCCAGACCATCAGTGGAAGGGGCCACGAAATGAGGGGCCTGATTCAATTCTTCATTGCTATCTTCATCTTCAGAGCTGGATGAGTCACAATCCTCGACTGGAGGAGGAGAGCATGGAGCCCATCGTTCGGACTTGGGCTTGGAGACGTTGGCATTGTTCTTCTTTGCCGGGCGAGATGGGCATGTATTCTGCAAATGCCCAGATTGATGGCAGTGATGGCAATGAAAAGTTGTATTCTCGTAATCCAGTGTCTGGGTCCAGACAAAGTCGTTTATCTTGAGATTGATTTGTTCTGGAAGACCTTTACTCAGATCTAACTCTGCACAGAATCTTGCATATGAGTAGAGACCTTTGGATTCCCTCCAAAAATCTCCCTTGATGAAGCTGCCTAAGGTGTCTCCTATTGCTCTGAAGACTCGAGTACTCCATAGGGTGGGCAGGTAAATTTGGTAGCCGAATCCATACCGGTGTCTTGGTAATGACTGCGGTGGCTGGATCAAAATCTGGGAACCAAGGAGTCAAAAATAGCCCGGCGTTTCCCATGAACCAAGGGCCCTCTGCTAAGGCTTTTTCATAATGCTTAGAGCTATCAAATAGAAAAATGAAATAACCTTTCGAACAAAAAAAGATCTTACAGTGATGTGTCCAGTTTGCATGGATCCATGCATAAAGATCCTGAGATCGCGGCCATAATCCATTAAATCTGCAAATGATGGCTCTTTCTGCAAAATCCTAATGTTGGGAAGCCAGATCTTCATTTATAAGTTCCACAGAGGGAACTTCCTCAATCTTGTCAACCAAGAAGGCCTTAGATTTAAGGGCTTCCGGGGGTATGGGGTTCTCAGAGTGAACTGCGTCTTTGTAAGAGAAAGGCCGAGTAGTGGAAGATTGTCCCACTGCACCTCCTCTCAAACAGAGGGTCGCCACCACCAAGCTGTTCCTGGAAATGCTATAATAAGAGAGGGGAAGAGGGTCTTCAAGTTGTTTACCTTGAAAGAGAAGTCGCAAAAGGTTTGATGGGATCTCCATTCTGCGTTCTAGATTCAGTTTGAATTCCTGCACCAGATCTGAAGGGCTGACCCATTGCATGATGGTTCTGCCTGAGGGCGGAGAAATTTGGATCTGAAAGAAGTCAAATGAGGTTCTTGAGCCCTTGCAGATCTCTGGATCTGGCCAGTACATGTTCTTTTCTGCCTTCTGGGTGGCCAGATCTGGCAGATCTTTGTCAGATCTAAAGCTAGAACAGTGTTTCGTTGAGCCACCATATGCCGCACAAGTTGGATACTCTTGTAATCTATCCAGATGATTACAGGGCGCAGGGCCGAGGAAGGCTCCGGAGCAACCATTGATGTTGCCGAAAAAACCGTTGCGATAGTCCAAGAGATCGGCTTGGCATATCTCCAGCTTCCCCGAAAATGCCTCTTCGGAAACTCTCAGTGAGCCTGCCTCTTCTGTCGTTACCGGATTATCCAAAAAGACTGAGAAACTCCAGATGAGCATGGAATGGGGTTGTCCATAACCGCTTACTGCTCCAAGGACAGCCAGCATGAATCCAGACGCCCCACCTTCCGATCTGATGTCGATGCTCTCAAGAACTTCTTCATTCTGCAACTGAGAGTGCCCTGAATGAGCGCGTCGAACAACGATTCGAGAGAGAAGCTCTCTGGTCCTGAGAGCCATGGCATTTGGCGCTGGTGTCATTATGAAGCCTGACCAATGCATAGTTGCATGATTCAGCCATTTAGCATTAGTCTGATGCAGGAAGAGAAGGCACGCAATTGATAGTTTTCTATGGGGGCT
>APFE031415539.1:0-10809 GCA_000404065.3 Pinus taeda | reverse complement strand
TAAGAATAATAAAAATAATAATAATAGTAAATTAATAAATGAAAATTTGACCTTGGTCCTAAAGTCAAAAATTAGTTGTTAATCAAATTTAGCCATTGGAGACTCTACTCAGGCTATTTAACATGCTTAGCTAGATTTTTTTCTTCAACTTGTCCTGACGATGAACCACACTAGTTGGTTCGAAACGCGTGACAAATGAATTTTATGTGATTTACGCTAAAGAATCTCTCATAAATATGATGGAAGATGTTGCAGACTTGATCATGATGGAGGATGAACTTGAGATTGATCAAGTTGGACCAGGATTGTGCAGTTTGCAGACATGTATGGATGAGGGCACTCTCAAGGAGGAACCTCATGATGATGATGAAGTAAGTATTGATACTTGTGTTTCACTTGAGCATTTGGTAGATGGACCGTATGCAGGGAAGGGAAAAGTCAGTTTGCCAATGCTAGGGAGCATCTTACCATGGATGTTTATGATGAGACCTTATATGGAGAAGCCAGGATTGTTGATTGTTGCAGAACTTGTTGTGGTTGTTTGTGACCTTATGGTAGAAGTTACAAAGGCCCGTGACAAGGGAGGAACATGATGATCATTGTGGAGGAATAGGTCATGCTTTAGTCACATGGCTAGGTGCCCGACATGACTCATGGACAGATTGAAGGGCACACTCTTGGGTGGACTTCTCATGGCCGAGACCAAGAGCAAGCCTTGGTGAAACCTTCGGTGGAAGAGCTATGATGGAGAGACTCATGTGATGATGATATGGTTGGGTGACTGGGTTCACTAGACCGAAGATTACAGACTTGGGTGAGGATGACCGATTGTTGTGATTGGTCTACCTGGCTGGACTACATGGTAACTTAGTCATGGACATCAGGTTGGAGACATGGAGCATGGCAGTATTATGCAGGGACATCATGCAGGAGCAGTTGTAGAGGTGTCACTTATGGGCAACCAATGAAGAGTGCCAAGGCAGGGATGTTGTGAAAATGGATTTGCTCGTGTGACATGGAGATGTTTTACTTGTGAGCTGATGGAGAGGTTGTGCACTCTTGTACAACAAGGCCATGGACTTGGATGGAGTTGTGAGTAGACTATGGGGCATTCTTACTACATGGAGAGCTGAGGCATCTTGCAGAGACCTTTGGGCCGGGACTTGTATGCTTGCTGAGATGTTGGTTGGGGATGGCTTATGGAGCTCATGATGACATGAGATTGTTGTGACTTTTGGGGACTTCATATATGGTGGAATTGGAGGATCTGATGCATTGAGGAGCTGCGGTTAGAGACTTTGATGTAGGATGGGGTGCAAACTTTCAAGTACATGTATGGGAATGGCTTGAAAGAGTGACATGATGTAGAGGATCGATATGAGACACTTTGGAGTGATGGAGTTACGATAATGATGATGCCTTGGTGGAAACAATTGGACATGGGTTGAGCCGAGACTCAACTACTTTTGACACATGGGAGCTGATTGATCTATGATCATGGGCAACACATGGATAGATGAGACAGGTGTATACTTGTTTCTATGGCAAACTTGAGGGATGACACATTGCAGATATGATGGATGTTGCTTGATGGACCTAGATGTGGCACACCGAGAGTTGCAGTTTGATGAGATGGTCTCTTCATATTGAGGAGGCACACATATGGATGATGTTGGGATAGATGTGACTGATTTCATGCAGCACATTGACACGAAACATCATGGATAGCATGTTGCAGATGAGATGAGGACTACTTCATGGACCTGAGCATGGCTTACTTGTATGGAGATGGATTCTTGAGGGTGACAGTTGGAGTGGCCATCCAACTAGTTCAGACATGGGGGCTAGCAGTGTGCAGAGATATGATATTATTTTTTGGAGTATCATGGCAACAGTTCACATGGGACGACACATGATGAAGTCGACACAGGACGTTGTAGTGGGAATGTAGCTTGAGATGGAGGGACCAGCCTTCCACGATGGAGAGCAACCAGTGGAGATTGTAACAGGGTAGTCGATGGTCATGGATTGAGATGATTTCCGATATATGAAATATCGATGGGGTGTATACCTTGGTATGGTGATCTTGGTGACAGATGGTTGCGGGGGTGAGGTATTGTCGAGGATGACAATGACTTCCAATGGGGGAGGATGTTAGGACATGCGGTTTGTGCGATGGGTAGGGCAAATCCACCATGCAAAGTGCATGTGAAACATGAAACGAAATAAACCTTGGGCAAGTTTATAAGGTGTTGGGTGAGTTGAGGGGGCGGTCCCATGAGTTGGGCGGGCCGACCATCCTCCGGGCGAGACAAAACATTATGAACAAGTCGGTCGGGCATTTGGTGTGGGTCGGCTGGGTGACACAGCCCGCCACCCACCCGTATATATTGGAGGGCGTTTCAAGGAAAACGACTATCAATCATTCGATCAACAAGTTCAAACAAGCAGTTCTGAAGTGCATGGATGAGCTCGCACGAAGGGCAGAGCTCGGGTGTAAACTCGTTTAGACAAGTCGTTCGGGAACTCGTTCGGACAGTCACTCGGGAAAATCGTTCGGGAAAATCATTCATACAATCATTCAGGCAGGTCGTTCGGACAGTCATTCAGGCAGGTCGTTTGGACAGTCGTTTAGGCAGGTCGTTCAGACAGTCATTCAAGCAGGTCGTTCAGGCAGGTCATTCAGACAATTGTTCAGGCAGGTCGTTTAGGTAGGTCATTCAGGAAGTCGTTCAGGCAGGACTTAGGCGAGGTCGTTTGGGTGACCTGGGTGAGGTCGTGTGGCGAACTGGGTGAGGTCATTCGGGCGAACCGGGTGAAGTCATGTGGCGACCCAAGTGAAGTCGTGTGGAAACTTGGGCGAAGTTGAACGGGTGAATGGGTGGATGTGCGGACAGGTGGCCAGGTGAGGGCGCGCCATGCATGCCGAAATGGTGAAGTGTTGAGATTGTGAAGGAGGTGTGTCTTAGGCAGAGGCGCCCATGTGTGGCGACTTGGAGGTGCACCCGGGTTGGGAAAACAAAATGATTATGCGACGAGGTGAACGAAGGGTTGGTGAGTCGTGCGAGGACCGTGCAGAGGTGCCGACGAGCTCGGGAACTGAGTTTGCCAAAGTTGTGAAAAATTGGCTAAGTGTAAATTTGAGGTTTCCCGAGATCTAACTAGTGCTTTGTAAAAACGAAGATTGTATAATATATTGATATCGAGCAGACTCATATTGTAGGGAGTTGCCCCTCCCTTTATACTATTGTGCATTTCTCTTGTATAATGTTGTTGATAATGAATGTGTATGGGTGTTCATTGGTATAAAGGAAACATTAATAATACTTGGTTGAGAAACACAAACTAAGTAGGAGTAAGTGGTTTGGTGTAGTCCACGAACATAAGTATTAGTGAAAAGGAAGTGTTCAGTGGTGCCGCACCTCGCCTAGCATGGTTGGAAGACTACCGTAGGCTTGGGGACATGACAGGATGTGAATCCAAGCCTACGGTAGTCTTCCAACCATGCTAGGCGAGGTGCGGCACCACCGAACACTTTCTTTTCACCAATACTTATGTTCATGGATTATGCCTAACCACTTATTCCTACTTAGTTTGTGATTCTCAACCAAGTATTATTAATGTGCCTTTATACCAATGAGCACCCATACACATTCATTATCAACAGCATTATAAAAGAGAAATGCACAACAGTATAAAGGGAGGGGCAACTCCTTGCAATATGAGTCTGCCTGATATCAATATATTATACAATCTTCATTTTTACAATGCACAAGTTAAATCTGGGGAAACCCCAAATTTACACAGCCAATTTTTCACAACTTCGGCAAACTCGGTTGCCCAGCTCGTCGGCACCTCCGCATGGTCACTGCACGACTCACCAACCCTTCGTTCACCTCATCACACGATCGTGTCATTTGTCCAACTCGGGCGTGCCTCCAAGTCACCACACACAGGCGCCTCCAACTGAGACACACCTCCATCCAAAATCTCAACACTCCAACAAGTCTTCATGCACACTTGCATGATGGGCGTGCACTCACCCGAGTCGCCAAGACACCCATGCCAAGCCGTCACACAAACCGAGCGCTCCTCCGTTTCACTGTCGGGCACCTTCGCACAAACCGGGCGCTCCTCCATTTCCACCGTCAGGTGCTCTGTCGCATAACCGAGCGCCACACACTTGTGCACGCCCTCACCCAACCACCGGGCACTCCTGCCCGCACCTTCACCCACAAACGCGCTTCACCGTGCATGACCGCCCAGGAATGGGCACATCCTTAAATCTGCGCATTTTCCCCCTTAGACTTGCGCACTGTAGATCTGTGCCTCTCCTAGTGTAGTGAAGATGTGTTGAGCGAGTTTGCAATGATAGAATGAATTCCAACGCCATACAACTTATACCAAGTGTGGGAGGTGGTGGTGACTTGCCTAGCCAACCTCCCTACACCCACACTTCATTGCATAAGCCCCTAAACCACATGTCGGCCTCCATACATGCTATCCTCCATATAAACGAGCACCCCTCCTCACATATGTGCATAACACATCGTAGCTTCCAAGAGCTCACACTTTTCACCAAACGCAGGTCGCACTTCATGCCGAAGTGATGGTAAGAACTATAGGTCCTTACATCCTCCTCCACCTGAAGTTGTTGTCATCCTCGACAACATACCATCCTAGTAGCCATCCACCAAGATCGTCAATATCCATGATGTCAACTCCTCCACATACTGCAAACATCTATGCAACACATGTAGAACCACCGTCTCCATCATGTCTCGCCTCAGCAACCATCTATCACCAAGATCACCATATCAAGGCATACATCCGTTAGTATGTCATACATCAGAAATCATCTCAATCCATGACCATCGACCACCCTGTCACAATATCGACATGTTGCTTTATCGTGGAAGGTTGGCCCCTCCATCTCAAGCTACATGCCCACTACAACATCTCATGTTGACCTCATCATGTGAACTGATGTCGGATTGTCGAGGGCGACAATGATTTCTAGTGGGGGAGGATGTAACGTCTCGTGGTCACCGGGCGGCTGAGCGCGTGCCCTCCTACCGAAATGCGACTAAGGCACAAGTGGAACGAGCGACCTGTTAACACTCAGGTTGTCCCTTGGCTCCTTCAGGGATACGGCCGAGGTAACCACAGACCAAGCTTTGGACTACCGGTCCTAGCCTACCAGTAGTCAGAGAGGGCTCTCTCTTCGGGATTTAGCTTTGTTTTTAGGGAATGATCTTAGGCTAGCTATTGAGTACAAAGGGTTTTGTTTTTTGGTGAGGAGAGAAAGGTCTTAAGCAGAGAGGCATGCAAAGCGCAAAAGGTTTAGAACATTGGGCATGGAGTCAAGGATATGGACTGAAGAATGAGTTTTCTTTGGCAAAGAAGAGACTACAGAGCAGGATAGCTGCAGAAGGAATAATATCAGGTTTGAATGAGGATGAAACGGATGCAAGGAATGAAAGACAACTAAGTAATTTTCATTCGTGCTAACAGAGGGAACGGGATGAATATCCTATAGGAGCAATTACTTGAATTCCTACAACAATATTCATACACGGAGGAAACTAGTGCAAATATGAGCCTAAAAGGAATTCATATTATAGGCTAGTCTAGAAAGAAAACATTGAGAAGAAGCAGGAATTGAGGGCAGAGCACAGCTAAGTGACATCTGAACTATTCTTTTTCCCTGCAAGTTTATATCATGACACAAATACGGTATAGAAAACATAGCAACTGTAGAAAGAGATGAGAAAACTTATTAGTCCATGAGGAAACACGAGAGTTCTGCAGTTCTTCAGCCATCAAATGCACATTCAGACAGTCCCAACACACATGTTCCAGCAAGCTCTGTTTATTAAACCTCTCAGAGTGTACACAACAGTGTTTCAAAATCAGCTTGTCGATCAAAAAACTCTCACCCTTTGAACAGTACATAGGGAGGTTTTTATAGAAAAAATTTACAGACTTAGATCTGTGGATAAGATCTCAAGGAAAATATCTCAAAATATCTATCAAACCGATCTAAACAGATCTGAACTAAAACAATGTTTTTTGCTAAAAATAAATGCATGAAAGACTATATGGGCTGAGCTGGGGCAGCTGGCATCTTGGAGTAAATATCTAAGGCTGCGCATGAATCCTTTAGGCGGTTCCATAAATGATTTTTGTCTTTTTGGATTGAGGCGGTGGCTGGTGCATTGAAACAAATTGCAACTCCTTTTCTGTCAACCTAGCAACTAAAGCATGCGCCTCCATGTGATGGACTCCAACCATTGGCAAATTGTGTTTTCTGGCTATCAGTCTTGCTTTTCTCACACCAACTGTGAACGTATAACTTGGCTAAGAATTTTGCCATCGCCTGTAACCACAGCAGCTCCGGTATCATCACAGCTTGTTTCAATTCCGAGAATGACCAGCTCATCATTGGGGATAGTCTTTCCATCCTTCGCCCATACCCTGCAGGGCTCAATTATACCCCTGTTGCTTCTGAAACTGGACAATCATGGAGACACCAGCTTATTTAAAGAGGGCACACAGCAGAAGTTCTTTATAGATGAATAACATGATCTGTATGGTGTGTATTTGCCTTGTAAAAATGGGTGAAGCCCTCTGTTGAATACTGCAAAACCAAGTGTGGCCATTTCCAACAATGTGGCCTCTACAATATATCGTGTGCGCCCTGCCAGAGAATATAGTGACTGTCGCCTCAGCTGATGAGTTTATTAGTTTACATATGTTCAAAATAATAGCTGAAGTTTTGGTCAGCCATGAATTGTGAAAAGCAAATTAATTTTTAGATGTACTAAATGGAGCATGTAAGTTCTATCCAGTCCTGGGACATCGACGACCTGTTTTCCTCGAGCTAACGACCTGTTTTCCTCGAGCTAATTAACTGTTGGCTATGAGAGCAGAGAGAGCACTAAGATACTGGTGACAAATTTTTCATTTTGTGGCAAGTGCAGCGCTCGAGCTCGTGGAGACGAATTGCAACGTTATCGAAAACTAGAGCAGCACTTTCTTTTGCTAAAGCCATTGCCTGTTCACTTGTAGCAGACCAAGGAAGACCTGCACCATTACCAAAAGAGGGAACTGCATCTCCACCTCTTGAAGCTAAACGGGCCATTCTATCCTGGCCAATAGGTTCTTTAAAGATGTAAATTGGCCCCATCTTTGCAAAAAAGAGGGCATTGCCGTCGGCGGCGTTGCAAACCTGCTATTGTAGGAGGAGGATTTGTCCCTATGCAGCAGAAAGCAAGCGACTTTGAGATACGGGGAAAGTCAAATGGGCGGCTCATATAAGCGACCATCCAAACATAGCTTCAGTTCACTTTCTGATTTCCCTAGCATACTCTGCTTCTGTATGTGCTCCAAACCAATAAAATACCAAGATCACGGCTTAAATGCATGAGTAAAATGCAAAGAAGCTTTTTTCCTTTTACCGCTGCCATGCTCATTCAATAAATGGAGTTTCGCCAATCGAGAAGGATTTCGAGACTCTATCGAGAATGCCAGAACGATAAAGCCCTGGCGAAACTCCACTTTGTCAAATCCTTCTACTCTAGATTTTAATTCTTTGAAGTCAGAGAGTGCTTCCTCAAGCACAACCCCTGCCTCTTTCATCTGCTCTACATCACATTCCAGTTCACATAGAAGATAAAGTTCATCGATGGCTCTATTCAAATTTTCAAAAAGAAAACACCAAAGCCGTTGTCTGAATCTTTCTTTGCTTTCTCCTGTCTCTTCTTTCTCATATGCATTTATCAACATGTTTGCAGCCATCCTCATATCCTTATTAAACTTCTCACCATTTATACTTTCAATCACTTCTAGATCCTCCTTTGATTGTGCAGTATCTCTTGTAACAGTAATCAACTCTGTTCTACATGATTTTTCAGAAGAATATTCCCTAACTTCACAATTATCTATAGAAGAAACAGATTCTTGAATATATTCACCTGCAACAAACACCTTGTTTGGCATAGTTGTCTCCAAAGAATTATGATAATTTTGTATGCAACTAAGAGAGGTCTCTCGAATAGGTGTTCCACACCCCTCATGTTTTACCGATGCATTATCAATAGAGCCCTCCTCTTGTGCCTTACAAAAATCTACAACATTACTAGATTTATGATCGAGCTTTTGTACACAACTTTCAGATACTCCAATTATGTTGGCTGAACATACTATAAAATCATCTTCCTTTGAATCTTTTTTATGAATTGTTAGAAGGTGCATCACTAATCTCGCTTATCTTTAGTAACTCTTGAATTACCCAACATAACTGAACTATTATCCTTGTTAATAACACAGACAGCACTCCTAGCTAAAGGCATATTATCCTCAGTTATAGGCCTATCATCTGAATTTTGAGGTTTAAGTGGTTGACTGTCTGTTCCCATGGTCTGAGTTTGTTCCAGCTCATATTCATCCAGATTCCCCCATTTAATTTTTGGAACCTGAGTGAAGGGTGAACCTAAAATTGACTGATTTAAAACCTCTGATTCGTGGTTAACAATGGAGGAGCCTCCCATACAACTGTCTGAAACATGGTGTCTTAAATCTGTCGTATCTTTTAGTTGTGCTTTCTCCAAAGAATTACCTGCTGACTTAACAGAATGATCAATTTTACCAAACTGAAGCAAATGCTAAAGTGATTGGTTCTCTTCTGGGACTTCATAACTCTGTTCATGCACCTTATGTTCTGAGTGCTTGTTATCAGGCATAAGCTTTGTATCAAAGACATCTTTATCTCCATCTTCAATCTTTTGTGGATCACCTGGACATACAGGTATTTTGGAGGGGCTTTGCCTTGCTGGCCCAGGTACTGAAGTGTGTCCCTTCCTAACATCATTTTCTTAAAGTGTCAGGACGGACTCTGCTAGCTCCAACATTCTTGGGCATGGCAAGTTTTGTTTCAAGAGGATTAGACCAAAAAAAAACCTAGAGCTGCTGGTTTGAAGTCTTTATCTGCATCCAATTCTGTATCAACAATTCTGACTTTGCCATCACTTTCCTGCCATGATCTACTCCCCAGTTCATCATTAATTTCCAACTCTAATCCTTGTACAGAAAAATTAAATGGATCAACTGATTTCAGAAAATCAGTTGCCACTTCAAATAAGTTAGACAGTGAGAGAAGAAGTCTCTCGAGCTGAGGAATGATGGTCCTACTAAAATTATTTGCAGCTGACAAACCGTCCACATGTTCCAGGTTGCAAAAAACTGGAGATGAGATGAAGTTCCATAGAGCACAATGAGTTGCGGGCGTTTATTTCCAGCAAAGGCCCAAAAGAAAAGCTACCATAGAGTTCAAGCCTTCCTTAACCATATCCACATACTTCTTAATTATGCTAATGGATCGATCTATAGCATTACTTTAAAATTTGCAACATTTGTTCCTGGGAGGAATGATGGACTCTTTTAGACCTGAGCACATTGATATGGAATGCTCCACAGAATTTTCCGATGAACCTCTGTGTCCATTTCATTTCGAAGAAGATTTACCAACACATCACATGTGCGACTTGGAAGAACTAAGTGGAAGCTTGAAATTATGGAAATCATGTTTGACCTCCAATGCACAGAGGATAAACAAACGCCAGAGGTACTGCTGATGCCAACTAAGGATGAATCCACATCTCTTTGACGTACTTGTAATGCTTACATTTTGGATCATCCAAATTGTCAGCGCTGCCATAAGAAAAATGAGCATCTCCTCGTTGCATTAATCTTGGAGCAACAAAGTGTAGCAGATCTAAGACAACATGCAATGACTTCTGTGCCTGAAGATTTTGTGCCCTCTTTGCCATAGTAGCAAATTTCAAATATGGAACATTGCTGTAAGCAAAGCATGACATATTTGGCTTGTATATATGTCGATCACGAAAGGTGAATACCTGCTATGAGCAGGAGGCTAACAGAAATATCACACAACTTTCGCATCGGCTTTTAATTTTTGTGTGGAACAAACGAGTGAATCTTATTATACACTCCATGAATTCTATAAAGGAGAGGCTATAAAGAGGAGTCTCACGTATGGATAGATAGCCAATGAATTATTTTTATTTACACTAAATATATCTCCGGAATAAATGAATTGATGTTAATATGCACTCCAGGAATTCTATAATGGAGAGGCTATAAAGAGGAGTAACACCCTTGGGATAGATAGGCACATACTTTTATTTGCACTAGAGAAGCACTTATTTTTATTTGCGCTAAATTTATTTTTAGAACAAATCAATAGTTGCTCAAAATAAGGGGATTAAGGGGATTGGCTATAGCAAGTCTTTGTCAATGTTAATTGAAGAAAATAAAAATTTACAACCACTCTCTAAGTCAATGTCATCAAGCATACTAAAGTTTTTTCAAACTACTTGTAAACTAGCAACACTCTCAAGTGCGTGTGAACAAAATACTTGGTATACAGAACATATTTCCATGGGTGATTGTACGGGGGTTGTTTCAACCACCTATGGTTGGTTGAATGTGTGCCTGTAGTTTCAAAAAGAAGAAAAGAATTATCACAATGTATATCACAACTCACAATGTCAAGAGATAACAAAGACTGAAAATTTAAATATCAGAATCAACAACTCATGCAATCCCACAAACCACCAGGTGCAAGCCCACCCTGCACAGAATCTAACACAAATCAATGTTAAAACACCATGACACACTTAAACACTTTGAGGTTATATCATTTACTCCTCCTGGTAGCCAACAACATCAATTGACATAAATTTATTCTCTAAAATTGATAAGTTCAATGTAAACCAAGATAGGACT
>APFE031415538.1:10006-20039 GCA_000404065.3 Pinus taeda | reverse complement strand
ATACGTGCGTGTCTGGTGTCGTTCCCAACGAGGGAGGATTGATCCCCTCACTGGTTCGGACACGAGCTCGTGCTTCTCCTTTAAGAGGAGCTTTCCCAGAATATAAATCTAATAGCTGGATTTATTCTATCACAAGATAAGCTACTTGTTTGGTTTTAATAGTCTTGGAGAGTTAATTACTCACCTACTCCAAGGCACTAGCTTAATCTATATTGGTGCTTCAGAGCCCTAGAAAATAAAAATTTCTAAGTTAATTTTACTTTAAGCGTTGATTTTAATGGCTGTTCTTAAAGACAAAGGTGATGGAGATGAAACTTGATGATGTATAGACTCGACTCCAATTCTCTAAAAGATGCACTTAAGATGATTTGATAATTTTCTCTTTTCAATGAATGTTCTAATTAACAGAGTTGAGAGAATGCAATCTTTTCAATAACAATAACTTTCTCAAAAGACAATCAAAGAAACAATTCTCTTTATCTTTCAAAGCACACAAAACATGACCACTTTCTACTTCACGAAAACATTCCTTTCTCTTTCAAAGATATCAAATGTTACTCTAAAGCAAATATCGCAAAGGAGATCGTTGATATTTTCCTATTTTAATAAAAGCATGTAAAACTAATATAATCAAAGCAATTTCAAGATCTATGGAAATATATGAAAAATCACTCAAAAGCAAATCAAAGGAAATACATCTAACCTTACACTAAGAAGCAAAAGCTTACTAGGATGATTCTGGGATGTTTTACTTGGCAATGATTAATCCAAGGACTAGTTTATGCAGAATCACAAACTAATCTAAACAAAACTCAATCTTTTTGTTCTTTTTTAAAATGAAATTCACAACTTTAAATGAACAAGCTTATTGAAATTTTGCAAAGAGGCAACACAAAGGTAGGTCGCTCACGAGGGTAGATTTTGTGACTGGTCCGACTCCTAAGAAGACTGACAAAACCAGAGATATCTAAGGCTTTGCGACTTCTAAACCCAAAGTCACTACAGGACCAATATAAAAACCAAAACCTAAGGCTAAAATCTCAAGGAATTTCACTAAAACTTTCGACACTAATGGAAAAAGTATAGGTGAAGATTTTTGACAGTCAACCAGTGGATCTGGGCAGAAAAGACTAAGAAAAACAAAATTCAAAAGGATAAACTGATAAAAAAGGGGAATTTTCTTAATTTTAACAGGGTACGCAGGCAGCCTGTTTAACCAGGTGCGTGCACGCTTTGTGTACACAGATACAGTGCGTACAGGTACGCACTGTGCCTAACTCAGAGGGTGCGTACTACTGGAAAATTAAGAAAAACTAAATTCTAACTTAACTCTAAGATAGCCCACCCAAATACACAGTCAAACAATCAAAAACCAAAAAAGAAATGACTCTTTTCAGATGAAAGTGTCACTCAAAGGAAAAATCAATCACATCAATGGATTCCCCAGCGGAGTCGCCAATTTGTCATGCGGTAAGAGTTAATCTTGCAGACAAAACCAACCTCCCTAGAAGCCTAAGACTTTCTAGTGACAAACAAGACAATTAAGAGCAATCCTTCTCTAAACATGCATTTATTACATGAGAAACCAAGTGTTTTAGATCCTACCTATAGTCCAACGCTGTTGTAGTAGTCTAGCCTCGTCGATCCAGATGAGCTCCTCCTTCACTTTGAAACCTGCATGCACTAACAATCAAATGATTACATAACACCTGAATATCCCATAAAATAAAACATATTCAACATATAGACCAAGGAGTATATTAAATAGCGCATTAATAACAAATTATTGAGAAGAATGGACTTATTTGTATTAATAGGAAACAAAAGAAACCATTACAACCTAGCCTTGGTGTTGTGCAAGTTCCTCCCAGGGTCCAGCAAGAGTTTTCCTTTACTTTGATAAGCTCACCCACTTCCAAATGAAACAAGAAAGGATGGTAATCTCTCCTCACAAGCTTCTACATGGAAGTCCTAATTCCAGCAGCATCTACCCTTTGGAATCTTCAGCTTTTAACCTCCCCTCCTCTGGCCCAATGCCTGTAATTTATAGTATTCTAGAGGAGGTTATTCAGTTCCAACATCAATGGGATACTCCCTCTTTTGGATGGGGTAGCTCCTCTCTTGATGGGATAAGCTCCTCTATCATAGGGATGCATGAACCATCTGGAGGCGCTCAATACACGTCAAACACTCTTCTATAAGGCTCTAGAAGTGACCACAAGTAACTTTTTAAAGATGAAACTCGCGCCTTTTGACCTTTACAGGGGTACGCACCCATCCTTTGGCTTACAGAGCGTACAAGTACGCAGGTACGATGAGTTTGGGATGCGTACACGCAGGTAAGGTAGAGAGAACCTGCGTACCCAGAGATAAACATGTTTTAAAGTGACTTTCTCTCTTTTTGAAGTTTGACATGAAGAGCAGAGGTATGAGGCTTTACAAGGAAGACAATATGACTATTGGTGGAGCCATATTAACTGCAGATAGTCATGGTGACAAATTTCAGTGTAACAAGGTGGATGGTAGAAAATCCACTTCCCATTCAGGCATATCACAAAGTATTATGGGAATCCAATTTCATCCAACATTTCTTCAAAATTTGTCATGGAGTTATGCTCCCAATTTATAAAATGCTCTATAACTGAGATGCTCCAAGGTTTTCCCCAGAGGTTGAAGTGGATATTCTCTCCATGGCAAGGTGGTTTGGGGAAGAGTTGTTCACGTATATCAGAGTGTTTGGTAGCATAGCGTTGCCCCATGTGCTACCTTTTTACGTCCTCGACAAACTAATGGCCAGGGAAATAGACTATTAGACCTATGGCATGGGGTGAATGAGCAAGGTGTTGAAAGATTCCAAGAAGGCCATTTGGCCCCAGTTTCCTGTAGTATGTGGAGAATTTGCATTGCATGACTTAGGTCATTCTTTCAAATAAGTTGATAATATGTTATGTTTACAACTACCAAAGTTCCCGGGGAGGCAATATGATCTCTTTGGTCTTGTAAGTAATTTCACTACAATGGTTAAAATAAAAGTGTTTTCCAATGAATAAGATCCCTTTGATGATCAATAAGATCTCCAAAAGTTTGACAATTACAGAAAACAAAGGTTATCAAAGGTCCTATTGGACCAATTGCTCATTGAACCAATAAGGGAGCCTACTCCCAGTGTTAGCATAAGTGAAGGTTCAAAAGAGAATTCCAAGGCAAGTTCTAAAAAAGAATGAGCTGAAAAATCCGAAGGTAAATCCAAGAGTGAACATAGTAAAAGCGAAAAGTCAATAAAAGATATAGCTCAGTCTATAGCAAAGCCTGATCAGCAGGCTTTGTCCCCAAAATAAGCTGAAGTCCACACTCTTACAAAGCCAACAAAGCCACTTGTAATTGATCTAGAAGGGGAATGGGAGAATTTTAATAAGATTCTGAGCGCAGAGGAACAGAGCACAGAGCCATCAACAAATCCAAAAGAGACAACCACAGAAATGGTGATAGAAAGGGCTGTCAATACTCAGGAAACAGAGCACATTCCTGTTGCTCCCTCGTCTAAATTTATACTAAGGATAGAGGAATTTCCTCCTCTAGACATATTTTATAGCCCTCAACATAAGGCTGTCATTAGAAGGCAAAGAAAGAAGAGAAAGTTGGATGTCGTTCTCACTCCTGAGGATGAACCTCTGGATGTTCTTTGGAAAGACCCCACTATAGACCCATCGAAAATCTGACTAGGCTCTCTCAAATCACAGGTGTGTACGTTTTGGAAACTATTGATAAGGAAACAGAAGCTCAATTTCTACTTAAAAAGAAATAGGATAGGATTTTGTTTTTGGAACAACAATTAGAGCAAGTCAGCATCAATCAAGAAGTAGAAACACAGTTGGCAAAACTCCAGCAGAACTTCCAGCAAATACAATTGGCACATCAAAGCAATGTGGCTAATAAAGAACAATTACAGGATATGATAGAACTACATAAATATGATCCAAAAATTGGAGAGTTTATCACAGAAGCACTTGCTCCTAATTCCCAGCTCTTGCAATAGAAATAAATATTATGCAAGAAGATCTTGCAATGGAATTCCCATTGCAAGATGAGCGATAATATTACAAATCAAGCCATAGAATTACGACTTGAATATGACTCAAATTTTAAGAAGGTCTCAGACTTCTTGGACTGACAAAGATCCGAAAAGGGGAAAAGAGCAGACATGCCCAGAATTGACGAATCACACAAAGAGATTTTATTTGCAAAATGGGATTCTGAGCTTAAGGAAGTAAAATAGGCGATGGAAGAGGTAGCAATAGCATCAAACAATGTCATTGAGTGCATAAATGAAAATCTGCACAGGGCCAATTTAATAGGAGATACCACCCTCAGCTTCCTTCCAAAGGCAAACAACTTAAAATAGAGTGGAAACAAACAACAGAGGAAGGGGCAGAGGTGATTAAATAGGTAAACAAGTTAAACTGCGAAACATACTGCCATACCTGGTAAAGCCATATAGCCAATGGATGACCCTAAAATGCCTCATAACTTCTGCTAAGAAGATAGTGCCAACTCTTGTCAATGTCGTATTTGTGGGATAGTTAAAAGCTGAAGTCGGCCAACTGACACTCTTGAAATCAATGCTGGACATTTGCGATCTAAAGGATCAGATGCAGGATTTATCATAGATACAATTTAGTTTAGTTTTAGTTTATTTTTGCTTAAAATGAGGAAGTTCGTTTAAACCTCCTCATCTATTTTTGTAATATTTATTTTTAGATTTCATAGAGTAGTATTTAAACCCCTTTCATGCATTTAGAGAAGGGTCCAGAGTTTTATCAAAAACAATTCTTTAGAACGTGCATCTGGCCCCCCACTGAGGAGGTTTTGATAAAGTAATGGAACGAGATTTATTTTCTATATGAGTTTAATATCTTCTACTGAATTTGCACTTTTGTACTCTTAGTGGATGTTAAGTGA
Organism: Pinus taeda; assembly: GCA_000404065.3. NCBI lineage: Eukaryota > Viridiplantae > Streptophyta > Pinopsida > Pinales > Pinaceae > Pinus > Pinus taeda. The sequence continues at coordinate 15,080 of APFE031415538.1, read as the reverse complement.
TTTGAAGATAGATCTATATTACTGCAGCTCATGAGTAGAACATGTTACCAATGGTATTTTTATCTCCTAATGCTTTTTACTTATGTGTCAGGAAATAAGTTATTCTCAGTTATTTATATATGAAAGTTTGAATGTTTAGTTATCATTATTGCACTTCTGTATGGTGATAACCTATTCTTTATGTTGAATATGTGAATAACTCTTATGTGATATATTTCTCATCATTGTTTCGGCTAACTTTTTATATGAAACAATCATTTTTAAATGGATTCTTTTCTCGTGGTGAATGAATGATCTTCATTATAAATTGCTGTTAGAAATTATTTTAGATTGCATAACTAAACTTTACTCCCGGGATAGTTTAAAGTTAGATGTTTTCTTTGATTACAATAAATTGCGTATAATAGTTAGAAAATAGATTAGATTTAGAATAAGCATTCACCCCATAAAACCCCAAAATGGAAAAACATCATCCCTTAGTACACACATCATAAACAGATTGGGAAACTGGTCCCATCATCCCCAGTCAGAGCCACTATTCCAAACGGAAAAGGAGTTGCATTAAGGTCCGGACCGGGTGGTTATCCCCCTTGCTGGAGATCCGGATATTTCAAGCATTCAACAGGTGGTTCCCATTATTAGGCCTAGGAATCCTTGCCTGTGAATAGCAGGATATACAGTAAATCCTGGAGGGTTGTGCCTCGATTATGCCCTAGTGATCCCTGAATCAGACTATGGATTGTGATAAAGCCTAGTGAATAGGAGACAAGAGAATTCCTCACGAGGTAGGTGGATAAATCCAGTGGGATCCATGCTTTTTTATGGCCTATTGAGTTGGTGAGGATTGCAGTAAATCTTGATTCTATTGATAAGGGTGAGGTGGTTTATCCTCGGGAACACTTGGTTGGTTTTCTTAGTTTGAGTCCCATATTCATGCTTGGAATCTAGCATGGGGGTGATTGGCTGAAGAGAGATTTGGCTCAGCCAATCTATGGTCGGGCGGAACATGGTAGTCCCATACAAGGTTGGATTTTTCATTCATTAATAAGAGTTCATTTCTTTGGTATTTTCTATGTAAAAGTACTAGATTATATGTGGCATTTATGGCTATTGTATCCTCAGTATTTATGTTGTCTATATGTTGGTTATGAATATGTTTTATGACAATGAAAATGTATGGTTCTCATCATGTTTTGATTTGTAAATGATTGAGAAATGAATATATGACCTAATAGATGATAATGAAACTAATGTGATAAGGCATCAATGCTTCTTAGTGATTCTTAGATAAGTATAAGAACCCTATGGTTAGATATGTTATTATGACCTGTAGAATTCATATTTGTGACATGTTTGAAGAAATTTCTGTTATCGCTAGTAGGGGTCCAGTCAAGTCTTTTTTCAATAATTTGCATTGGCATCATTGTCTCTATGTTTTTTTTCATTTCTGTAAATTCCATGAAGTTCTGTGCAGTGACTGGGTGCTAGCCCTGGAATTTAGCTTTAAATCTAACAGTCGTTGGCATAACACTGGTAGAAAAAGTATGTAGCCACACTCAGGTAGGCTCATGGGAGCGATTGGGACCCTCAATCGCTTTTAGGGCTTTGGAAGGGAGCGACTGGGGCTCTAGGTGCTTGAACTGTTGATTTTCATCACGGTTTAGTCACCTGGAATGGTGGGGTAGCTCCTGGAGGTTTTGTAGGATTTGTGGATGGCCAATTTAGTTTTGTTTTGTCAATTCCACTTCCTTAAGTTGACCTAGGAGGTTGAATCAGATCATAGTAGCCTCTCGTCACATGTTTACCTCGGTTGGCTAGTTACTTGGGTAGATGTGCGAGAAGGGTGTTACATAGTGGTATCAAAGCATGGTTCACCCCTTGGACTGGATGGGTTGTGTGTTGGTCATGCATTCATGTCGGTTGCATATGTGTTTTCATGTTTTTGGTATATGAGCTGGCTATGTATGCATGGTTCTGGTTATGGTTGCAATGGTGTTTCCATGTGAACAATTAATGGCATTATTGTTGGATTTTTTTGTCATGAGTTTATGTCAGTTATGCACTGGATTTCATGTCAATGTTTTTATGTAATGTGTATGCGTGCATATTATACATATGTTGTTAGGCATACATTGATATGGTTATAGTTGCCATGCATGAGGTCATGATGTGTGGTGGGTATGGTCATGCATTGATGACCGAATGATGGATGAGATTATGATTAAATGTTAATATGATTATGTTTATATATGTATTGTGCTAATATGGTCAATCTTGCAGATGAGATATCCTCCCCGAGTTATACTAAGGTATGTTGGCTTGTTTATGATTTGGTTTAGCTAACATAGTGTGCCTTGTAGGAAGAGATAAAGATGACTATCAAGATGGTAGAATATGAAGATTCTCCCTATGAATCATATGAACAACATGGTGTTGGGAACTTTTATGAATTAACAGACACATTAATGATTTTTAAGGAAGAAATAATGTTAGGCCCCTATAATACTAGTGTATTCCCTTATTATTATTGTCATTGTAGCCCCTTATTATTATCGTTGTGCCAATGTTGTCCCCATATTATTATTATTGTGCCCCATAGAATCCCACTATTGTTATTGTTATTCCCTTACATTATTATTGTTATGTCGACTTTGACTATAATGTGACCCCTTAGACTCCTATATATAGAAATGAGGTCTTGTCATTTGTATCATCCAAAAACTATTCATTTGTGTAATGTAAAGGAGGTTCTCCCTCAAAGAGGTTGATTTGAAGTCGTTGATATATCATTTCTTCTATTTTGTCAGCTATTTGTATAACAATTGGTATTAGAGCTTTGGATTCTAGGGTTTCGTTGCTTCAAACATGCTCCCGAATTATATCTCAAATAGATGAACTGGGGAAAATCGTCATAAATTTCTCACTAAGCATCAGATTAAAATTCTGTAAAAAGGTATAGAAAGAGGTCAGACTGCATCTTTCTTTGTATTGGTTTCAGGTCCGAAGGTTGAAATAGTGACACATGGAACTTCGTACAAGTTCGCTCTACTGAACGAGTCTATAATCAGGTCATCGTGGGAGATTTCGAATAACTCTTTCTTGGAGAATCCAATATTGATCATAATTGTGGGGCTGGAATGAGGTCTCATAGGGTTACCACAAGATGAAATGCCAGACCTTGGAGATCTGAAATTACGAAGATACAACCGATTCAATATCGAGCTCCCGCAAAGCCAAAAAAAGTGTGTAGTCTTTTTAAAATTTTGCATAAGTTTGGTTTGAAAAATTAGTTTGAAGGAATTCAAAGGACATAGTGAAGCGTAATTATCATTAATTGATGCCTCGAATAAAGAAAATGGAAACACCTAGTAAGAAACATAAAATCTCTAACATGAATCATGAAGAAGAGAAAGAAATGCAACATGATATATCAAAGTTACGAGACCAAGTGCAACAAATTTCACTCTCACAAAAAGTAACAGAAGCTAAGATGGATGGCTTAAATAAATGCATCGAAGCTAAGATGGATGGTTTAAAGAATGGCATGGAAGCTAAGATGAATGGCATGGAATCTAATATGGATGGCGTGTAAGCTAAGATGGATGGCATGAAAGCTAATATGGATGGTATAGAAGCAAAACTTAAAGGAAACATGGACGATTTGTAGATAGATTTGAGAAAGTTGCTATAGGAAATTCTTACTAATGGTGAAAGGGTAGTAAAGGAAACTCATGATGAGAACAAAATAAATGCTAATTATGATTTCATAGACTTTAACATTGCATTGAAGACCCACCATGTTGCATAGATCGATATGAGGAAGTTTGATGGAAAGGATCCCGTAACATGGATACTACAGATGGAGCAATATTTTGATCTCCATAATGTGCAAAACATACAAAAGGTACACATTGCAACTTTATATTTGGAAACCAATTAGTTTGTATGGTATAGATGGCTTTGCTCTCGTAAACAAATTGTCACTTGGGAAATTTTTATGGAAGAAAGAATAGCACATTATGAGGATATAAAAAGAAACACCTTTTTTAGCCAATTGATAAATCTCAAACAAAAAGGTTCAATGGTGGAGCACATTGAGGACTTCAAAAAATTGGATATAAGGGTAAAATATATTCCAGAGGAGCATAGGATTTATGTGTTCATAGGGACATTAAAGGATAACATCCAACATGAGGTTCACTTTTGGGAACCTGATTCATTGGAGAAGGCATTCAGGTTGGCAAGAAAAATTGAAAGCAAAATTATGGCAAAAAGGAAGCCTACCAATCACAAATATAAATATGGAAGTGTTGTTGCCCCTAGCCTTCCACAACCTACAAGGTTGACACCAAAACAATTGGAATAAAAAATAGCAAAAGGGATTTGTTACAGTTGTGATATAAATACACTAAAGGTCATAAGTGTGTTGAGAAGAAATTATTTTACATAGATTGTGAAGAGGAAGAAGAAAAAGAACAAGAAACATCAAATGAAGAGGATACACACCACAAACGAATGCATTGGCCAAAATGACCACTCCTCAAAACTATCAAGATAAAAGGACATATCAAGAAGAAAAAGGTAATAACATTGATTGATTCAGGTAGTACCCATAATTTTATTCATTGTAAGATAGCGAAGCAATTGATTTTCTTCGTATATCCAGAACCAGAGTGGCAAGTAATGGTTTCAAATGGAAGAACCATAAATTTCTCTAAAAAGTGCCATAATATCAAGCTATCCATGGGAGAATATGTGTTGAATAGTCTAATGGTTTCTATTCAAATGGGTGGTGCTGATGTACTAGGAGTCCAATGGCTATAATCTTTGGGTACGATAGCTTTTAATTTTCAAGAACTTTTCTTGAAATTTTTTTTTAGAAGGAAAGGAATGTTACACAAAAATATCGTCACCTTGATTATTTGCAGTCAGTATGGGTCTATCACCACCTATACGAGCCTCCTAAGCAAGTCTCAGACCTCAGCTCTTCAAAATAAGCTTTGGAAATGAGAGAAAGACATCAAAAAGCAATGTAACTCTGGTTCCGCACTTTCTCTCACTTTTGCCTGCGGGC
>APFE031415518.1:0-14126 GCA_000404065.3 Pinus taeda | reverse complement strand
TGATGGTACAGACAAAGGTAAAGCACCTGAATCTGCTCACTATGTTGAGGCACAATGTAACATTGGAGTAAATAAAGATTTGTTTAATACTTCACTTGCTTCCTAGAAAAATGATTGGTTGCTTGATTCAGGAGCAACCTATCACATGACTCATAGAAAATATTTTTTGAAGATTTCACTGACAATGTTGATGGAGTAGTATACTTTTCAGATCAGTCAAAAATCAAGCCATCAGGGCCTGGCACAATCAGGCTTAAACTGCCTAATCTTTCAGACTTTCTTCTGGATCATGTTCTATATCTCCCACAGCTCAAGAGAAACTTGTTGTCCTTGGTCCACATCCGCCAGCAAGGTCACTCCATTCTTATGTTTGATGGCAAGATTGAGGTCAGAAAAGCATCTGATCATTCACTTGTCATGAGGGGAATAGAAGAAGAAAGGCTTTTCAAACTGTAAGGAACATCTGCTCATTCACAACATTTCTCATATATTTCTCATCATGAAGAAGGTACACTTCCATCAAGTTTATTATGGCATGCTAGATTTGGACATTTAAACTATGACAGTCTCCGCTTATTGAAGAAAAATGGTGTTGCTGGTTTGCCTACAATTCCTACAAAAGATTTGTGGGTTTTCCTCTCAAGTGGAGAGGTTTTGGCCTTGGCTTGCAACCTATATCTTTTGTTCTTTTTCTTCTTGTTTTTGGTAGTTGTTTGATGATACACAAACATACTAATAATAAGTGAAACTAATAAGTAAGATAAATACAAATACATCACAAGCAATTATCAAATAAAGATAAATCACTCTAATCATTTCCCTTTAGATTTCTCAACATGGTATCAGAGCTATGGTTGGCTAAGGGCATCATGAATATCTCTACTACACTGAAGAAGTTTCTCAAGAAGTCTTCAAAGGTAGCAAGCCATCTCAAGGGAGGTACCAAGGAAGCATGGAATCTTCTATTTACTCCAAAAAATAAAGTGACCAAGACAAAGGATGAAGGACTCTTCTCAGCACTCACTATCACATTTCAAAATGAGAACATTTGGGTGATCGATAGTGGTGCATCAAGACACATGACTGGTCATCACAAGCAACTAAAGCCATTGTCAAAAGGAAAATCTTTGTACTCTGTAGAACTTGGAGATAATAAGGGCTACCCCGTAAGAGGAATTGGATCAACCTCAATAGAACTAGAGAATGAAGGCCATATTCATCTCAACAACATCCTATTTGTTCAAGGTTTTCATAATAATTTACTTAGAAGATAAAGGTGATAAAGTGGCTTTCGTTGATGGAAAGGTTGTAGTATGGAGTAGAAACCCAAGCATAGAAAATGATAGTGTTTGGCATTCATGAAGGAAGACTTTACAAGTTGATATCTCCTCCTGCTCAGGCGTTGGTTCACATTGAAATCAACCCATGTGAGATTTCGCATAGAAGATTTGGTCATCTCCATTTCAAAATCCTTCCAACTCTAAGTTCAACAGCAGATGGAATCCCTGAAGTAAAAGAAGATCATGAAGGAGTCTGCAAAGGATGTGCATTGGGTAAGAACACCAAGAGACCATTTGGAAGTAGTGCTTCATGGTCAAAAGAAATCTTGGATCTTATTCATTCTGATGTCTGTGGTCCTAATACTCCTCAATTACTTGGAAGACATCTATGTTGTGTCACATTTATAGATGATCAGTCAAGGAAGAATTGGTTTTACTTAATGAAATCCAAGGATGAATTATTTACAAAATTTCAAGAATTCAAAGTTGAAGTAGAGAACCTTATAGAAAGAAGAATCAATATATTAAGATTTGATTATGGAGGAGAATATACATCCAAGGAAATCATAGCTTTCTGTAAGGAGTCTTGAATTAAGAGGGAGCTGATAGTCCCATATAATCCTGAACAAAATGGAGTTGCAGAATGAAAGAATTGATCCATTGAAGAAATTCTAAAAACGATGTTACATGATCAAGAATTTCCAAAATTTTTGTGGGGTGAGGCTACAAAGGCAGTTGTATACATACAAATCAAAGTCCCCACAAGTCACTAGAAAGCAGAACTCCTAAAGAAGTATCCATTGGGAAGAAACCTACCGTATATCATCTCCGGATTTTTGGCTTTCCTGTCTATATTCATATACCTAAGGACAAAAGAAAGAAGTTGGATCCATCAGGCATGAGGGGAACATTTTTTGGCTATAGTAACTCCTCTGAGGCCTATAGGATCTACATAAAGGGAGGACACTGAATAGAAGTCAATCGAGATGTGATATTTGACGAAAGTATTGCATTCAAGAAATCAAAGGATCTCCCTATGGACTCTGATGATGAAGAACTTCCAGTATTTGAAGAAGTTATTAGGGAAGAAGAAGAATCAAATCATGAATATGAAGGTCCCAATGAACCTATACAACTTGTTATCCCTGAAAATAGAAAGAGACCTAACTGGTTGAAATCTATACTACTTGATGCAAAAGGTCATGGAGTAGCTCAAGTCACATACATGGAAAGCAAGAAGCCCAAGCAATACTTTGGGTATGCATCCTACATGAAAAAACTAATAGAATCAAATCCATCCACTTTCGAAGAATCTATCAATTACCAAGAATGGATGGATGCTATGAATGAAGAATAACAATCTATAATGAAGAATGGAGTTTGAGAGATTGTACCTAGGCTTGAAGACAAATATGTGGTAACTTCCAAATGGATCTACAAGATAAAACATGGAGTAAATGGAATTATTGATAAACATAAGGCAAGATTTGTGGCTAGGGGCTTCTCTCAATAAGAAGGCATCAACTATGAAGAGACATTTTCTTCAATAGCAAGGTCTACAACTATATGTTCATTGCTCTCTTTGGCAGCATCGATGGGATGGAGCATCCACCAAATGGATGTCAAGACTACATTCCTGAATGCCACAATTGATGAGGAAGTCTATATAGAACAACCCTTGGGATTTGAAGTTAAATATAGAAAGGCATATGGGTGCAGATTGAAGAAGGAATTATATGGCCTCAAACAAACACCAAGGGCATGGTATGCTAGGATGGATGCATACCTTCAGAGATTACATTTCACAAAGAGTTTTGTTGATCCAAAGCTTTATATTAAGGTGGTGAAGGGAGAGCCGGCAATTATTCTTATGTATGTGGATGACCTTCTCTTGACAGGTTTGGAAGGTCGAATTGAAGAATGTAAGAAGAAACTAGTAGCAGAATTTGACATGAAGGATCTAGGGTTGATGCACTATTATTTGGGACTATAAGTATGGTAAGGGCCTGATTAGATTTATCTAGGTCAAGGAAAGTACATGATCAAGATGTTAAAGAAGTTTGACATGATGAATTGCAAACCAATGACAACCCCAATGATCACAAATTTGAAAAGAATAAGAAATTCTGAATTGAGCCCTTTGGATCCTTTCGAGTATAGACAATCAATTGACTCCCTGATGTACTTGGTGAATACTCGACCAAACATATGCTTTGCAGTAAATGTTCTCATTCAATTCCAAGTGGATTCAAAACATTATCATTAAATAGAAACAACACATATTCTGAGATATTCACAAGGAACCATCCACTACTGCCTAAAATGCAATAAAAGAAGTGATGTCCACTTGATTGGATATACAGATTTCGACTGGGGAGGTAGTGATCAAGATGGAAGGAGAAGTATATGAGGGTGTTTCGGCTTGGGATCTTCCATGATCTCATGGATAAGCATAAAGCAAGATACAATTTCTTTGAGTAGTGCTAAGGCATAGTATATTGCAACCTGTGAAGTAAGAAGAGAAGTGATCTAGTTGAGGAAGTTGTTATCTAACCTATTTGAAGGACCTATGGACCCTATAGTGCTACATTGTGATAACACCAATTGTATTTGATTCTCTAAATACCTAGTGTTTCATGGAAAGACGAAGTATATCAACAAAAAGTATCACTACATTCGGAAGCTAGTCCAAGATGGTGTATTGCAGCTACAATATATCTCCATCGATGAGAAAGTAGCTAACATATTGAAAAACATATCTTCCTAGTAAGAAGATTGTGTATTTGAGAAGCAAGCTTGGTTTGGTTAATGTATCATCCCTAGTTGAGAGGGAGAGATAGGCACATCATTCTTGTCTTCACTTGGAAAGACAGAATGGAGGATTGGGTAAGAAATCTGGCATATGATACTCTTTGAAGATGAGGTAGGGAATCCAAGATGAGAGTAATCGTGGACTGATATTCTTTAAGGACTAGTTATCAAAGATAAGAATAGTCCAAGGAAGTTCATACTTTGTGAACACACGGGTGGGGTATGTACCTTGAGAGATAATGATGATGGTGTCTATAAATGATTGGTCTCACCAACATTATGCTCTGACCTTGTGGAGAGATAGAGTTGTTAGTCAAGGCCTTTCTATATGATAATGTTGTTTGTTATGATGCTAAACATATAGGTTACCAATCTGACTCTTCTTATGAGATATCTTCATATTGAGAATGTCCATGTACCATTTATGAATACCTCCATAGTTAAGAGGGAATGTTGAAAAATGTGTAACTAAGTTCGGTCTTCATAAATATGAAATGTACTTTTGATTCTTGTAAAATGTAAAATGAAAGAAAATTATTATTATTATTATTAGAGCATGGGTTTCATGCTCAAGGTCTTTTATTTTGAAGGTCAAGCACCCATTGAGTGCTTCTATAGTTTTTCCTAGGTCAAGAAGTCAAAATATTCATTGTCATAAGTTGAAGACCCCTTCGGGCACATTGTAACTTGTAAATAAAATTATTGTTGTCTTTAAAAGTGTCAAAATGCCCTCCAAGATCAAGTTGGCCTGGCAAATGGCAAGTTGGCCTAATTTGAGGAGTCGTCCACCTTTGAGAAGTCTATATAAAGGAGGAAAATTGACCTCCTTGGAGTACATTCATCTCTCACTCATAAAAGTGAAGGAAGTAGAGGAAGAAGGCAGCGAAGAAGGAAGAGGACAAAGAAGACTTGGTTTTGGGCTATTTCTCTCTCACATGTGCGAACGAAGGTTAGGGTTTATGAAGTAGATCTAGGATTTTCCTCTACAAGTTTGATCTTGAAGAAGAGAAGGCGAGAAGGTTAAATGAAGGTCACAAGAATCCATCCTCAAGCTCCAAAAGTCAGAAAAAGCCAAGCGAAGGTCTAAGGAAGTCCTGGGAGGCTAAAATAAGTTCACACATGTGGCAACAACAACTGCAGGAGGGCCGAAAATTTCAGGTCTGCAGTGGAGGCTGAAATTCTACAGTTGGAAGTCGAAGTTGTGCTACTGGAAGAGATTTGAATGGGTTTGACTTGAACAAGGAAAGCACATCATCTGGAAAGGTTGGACTTGGTCTTTGAGGGTATTGCTCTCTATGTTCTTGTTCTTCTTGTTTTTTGTAGTTGTTTGATGATACACAAACATAATAATAGTAATAATAATAATAAGTGAAGTGAATAAGTAAGATAAGTAAAAAGACATCACAATCAATTATCAAAGAAAGAGAAATCACTCTAATCATTTCCCTTTAGATTTCTCAACACCTATCTTCAGTGAGAACTTGACATTAGAATTGGATCGTCACTTCTCATAGGAAGAGAGATCTTAGAAGGGGAAGGAAAAGGGGACTTCCATTGAGGATTGCTAAAGGCTCATTGTTCATAGCATCTTCCTTTGTGTCTCTTTGTAGACCTATTTGTCATCAGTTCATTGGAAATAAATGATTCATGCTTCTCATTTCTTGATCATGTCCATTTCTATTTGTGTTTGTCTCTTAGTTAGCTAAGTTGCATTGTATTTTCATGAATATTTACATTATGCTTCGTTTGTTTATAAATTTTAAATTAATCTATAAATACACTATATTTTCAAAATAAATATATAAAATGATGAAAAATAATCAATTAAAAATAATACATATGTTTATTTATATTATTTTATATATTTCTAAATTAAATATTTTTTAAAGTTATTAGAAACTTACCTAAGTAAATGCCTTAAAGATATTTGATTATAAATTTATTAAACAAGATTTAATTTGTTTTGTTGACCATTTTGTAACACATTATCTGCATATAAAATTAAAATATATAACTGTAGTTAAAATAAAAAGCTAAAATATATCATATTTGATTTTCAATATAAAACAAAAGTACATAACTCTTCATCGAAAAACAATGCTTCTAGATCAGGTGTACATAATACTTGTTATAATTTAATCTTTATTTAAATTAAAATTATATTCAATTGTGTTAATTATAACTTTCCCGAAACAAATTGGGAGAACTTTTTTGACGAGTGGAGTTGAATTTTGAATTTGAAAAAGTTGTTGAAGATATTTAGTTTTTATAAATTTCAAATATCCTTTGCCCTTTGGATTCTCGCTGTTCTGCGTGTGATAAAAAGCATTTCAATCACCTTCAACCGCTAAGTTAGTTGATGAACAGAGATCCAAGGGATCCAAGGGTTACCACAGGATCCGACGGTGGAGAGATTTTGATCGTTAAAGCATTAAAGACGAACTTAGCTTTTGTATGCAATATATAATAACATATTTCCTCTCCCTGCAGTGCATTCTCGGCTCTCTGTGCTCTCTCTCTCGATGTTGTTGTGTGGTCTTTGGAGCTCTCCTCTTTGTTTTTCGGTTTATCTTTATGTTGCCTTCTGTTTATATGGGTTTGGAATGTTGTTTTGTTTGCCTTTATGTTGCCTTCTCTTTGTTTTTCGGTTTATCTTTATGTTGCCTTCTGTTTATATGGGTTTGGAATGTTGTTTTGTTTGCCTTTATATTGCCTTCTGTTTATGTGGAAATGTTGTTTCAATTATTGTTATGTTCATGTCGGTGGATGTTCGTCTATGAGAAAGAGACAGATAACTCTCAGCTGAAGAGACTTTGATGGCGTAGCATTCTGTGAATTCATGGAGCCTGGAAGTGATCTACATCAGCGGTGATTGTAAGTGTGGACTGGAATTAAATTTGATTTCAATTTAAGGAGGGAGGAAGATCAAGCTGAAGATACTTTGATGGCGTAGTATTCTGTGAATTTGTGTCAATAATATTGAAATATTGATTGTAAGTGTGGATTGGAATTAAATTTGATTTCAATCTAGAGAGGGAGGAAGATCAAGTAGGATATTATGTGGATTTGCAATATTACATCACATTAGTTATACTGATCTTTGCGTTTCTTTTCCTTTCTTTCTTTGATTGCAATTTGCCAATCAAGATCATACAAGGAAATAAGTTTTGAATTCGATCTTGTGATTTCCGGGATGAAATAACTGGAATTGCTGTTGGATTTCCCTTGAAGTTTTACTTCAGGTACAATGTTTCCTCTGGCTTTGAGAAGTAATAGATCTGTTTATGTTTTCTTGGCTGTATAAACAATCCTTTTATGTTTTCTTGGCTGTATAAACAATCCTTTTATGTTTTCTTGCCTCTGGTTTCGAGAAAGAAAGAACATATCTATTTCAATTTAACAAGTGAGGAAGATCAAGCCAAATATATAGTTGTATTACATATTATATATTTATCTCTGCGTTTCTTTCCCTTTCTTACTTTGATTGCAATGGTTTCGAGAAAGAAAGAACATATCTATTTCAATTTAACGAGGGAGGAAGATCAAGCCAAATATATAATCCTTTTATGTTTTCTTGGCTGTATAAACAATCCTTTTATGTTTTCTTGCCTCTGGTTTCGAGAAAGAAAGAACATATCTATTTAAATTTAACGAGTGAGGAAGATCAAGCCAAATATATAGTTGTATTACATATTATATATTTATCTCTGCGTTTCTTTCCCTTTCTTACTTTGATTGCAATGGTTTCGAGAAAGAAAGAACATATCTATTTCAATTTAACGAGGGAGGAAGATCAAGCCAAATATATAGTTGTATTTATCTCTACGTTTCTTTCCCTTTCTTAATTTGATTGCAATTTGCCAAGATCTTGCAAGAAAAAAAGTTTTGACTTCGATCCTGTGATTTCCGACAGGCCAAACAAGTTACGATGGAAGCAGGGGCTGCGATGGAACAATTGGAATTGGTGTTGGATTTCCCTTGATGTTCTACTTCAGGTACAATGTTTCCTCTGGCTTTGAGACGTAATAAGTTGGATTTCCCTTGATGTTCTAATTCAGGTACAATGTTTCCTCTGGCTTTGAGAAGTAATAGATTTGTTTATGTTTGCTTGGCTGTATCAGTATGTACAATCCTTTATGCGTTATTGCCTCTCTGGTTTCTAGAAAGAACGAACATATTTATTTACTTCCTGGTTTTTTTTGGTTTCAATAAATAAAGAAACAGATTAAATTTGTTGAAGTTTTCGGACTGTAAATGTAAATTAATTCGTCTGGTTCATATTCTTAGAAAGACGAAAAATGAATAAATGAAATCCATGTATCATGCCTATCTGTGTGCTTTGAATTTGAGCTGCCCTGTTTGCACCTCATTTCTTTCTCTCTGATCACTCTTGAAATCCTTCACTTTATAATTTTGATTATTTTACTTTTTTAAATCCCTAGCTCAAGGTATTCTGGAAAGAGAAAGAGAAATCGTAATCGATTCTTTACGTTTTCCCGCTTAGAAATAACCCTTCATGTTTTCTTTCGTTTCGTATTGTTAGATTCTTTACGTTTTCCCGCTTAGAAATAAGCTTTCATGTTTTCTTTCGTATGGTTTAGATTCTCTGAGTTCGAAAAGGATGGATCACATTACTTTCATTTTTTTGGTTTTCTTTATTATTTTAATTTTTTTTTCCCAGAAAAATAGATAGTTTCAATTTGTCCATCCCGAGTTTGAGTTTTGAAGATGGGTTAAAAATAGTAATAGAATTTTCTAATTTTATTTTAATATATTTGATAATTTTATTTTGGTTTTCCAATTATTTTAAGCCAGTTGCTCATCATAAATTTTATTTTCCCATAATTGTAATGGTTTAAAACAGTTTTATACATGTTGCCAAATACATTAAGTTTAATTTCTATATAATAAGTTGGTCATATACAAATTTAGAATTTGGGTCATTCAATAATAAAGGAAGTTTAATTTCTATATAATAAGTTGGTCATATACAAATTTAGAATTTGGGTCATTCAATAATAAAGGAAGGGAGAAAATTATTCTTATGGATTATTTTCAAGAGTATCACCATATAAATAAAGTGTTTTCTAATTTCATTAACCGTATTTATGGTATAAAATAATCTATTCAATTTAACCAATTCTTATACTGGATTACTATTGAACACAATAATTTTTTTCTACAATATTAATATTTTTTAAAATTTCTCTTTAGACATTAACTCATATAAATAAAGTGTTTTCTAATCTCATTAACCGTATTTGTGGTGTAAAATAATGTATTCAATTCAACCAATTCTTATACTGGATTACCATTGAACACAGTAATTTTTTATACAATATTAATATTTAAAAAAAATAGACATTAAATTTCTATGAAATGTTTAGATTTCTCTACATTAAATGCCTTTTTGCTTCATATTTATTCCTTGTATTTTTTGCACAAAGGATATATATCTTTAATGTAGTTGATCCAACCAAAGTTGAGTTGGGATTTTCAGAACATTTTGGATTCAATTACAGTTATATCTAAAAATTATCACTTTTCTAGGGTTTTTCACCATAGATTTTTGTTTTGATGAAGACCCAGAAAATATATATATATAATATATTGACAACATAAATCTAAGAATTAGGATTATCTCAACATAAATCTAAGAATTAGGATTATCTGTGACCCTTTTTATTTAGTAATTACCATTGAATACAATTTCTTGATACCACTTTAAACATAATTATGTGAATCTTGATAATACAATTTCTTGATACCACTTTAAACATAATAATTATGTGGATCTTGATGCCAAACTGCAGAGACCTACCATCATATTTCACTTGCATTTCATTAGTTTATATGGTTGGTTTTTCATTAATAGTTTATATGTTTGATTTTATTTTAGTTGTGAAGTCTTTTTTTGTAATTGTTGGATTTTATGTGAATTTTCTCATGTGATACATTCAAATGGCTTGAAGATCAAGATTTAATTGTGAAAGTGATGGTATAGCTTACAACCCTTTGTGTAGATTCTGTAGATGCATGTTTTTATTTAAACTTTTTGAAAAGTCTTTAAAAAAACCTAGTTTCTAATTTTAAAATACAATCTAAAGTATGGGTAGAAAAACAAGGGAAAAAAAACTAAATAAATTTCAAGTTAATTTGAAACCTTAACATTAAGTATCATAGAGGATTCTATAATAAAGCTTCACTAGGACAAACGGTTTCTCATTTTAAAATATATTCCAAGTAAAGCTTAACACATAAATATGTTGATCAAAACAAATCAAACTTACGACACACATAAATACATTGATTAAAACAAATGCAACTTATGAGGAATGTAATGAAGGGTATATATATATATATATGTATATATGCAGCATTTACAATTTTTTTCTCAGTAACAATGAAATGGAATGTGTTACAATTTTTTGTTTTTATTTAATTTTATTATCATGTGAAATATAGAATATAAAGAAAATATAAAATCATTTCATTTTTAAAAAAATGTTTATATTTTGTTAGTTACTTTTTGTTTTAAAATATATTTATGTACTCTAGAATCATTATATATTATTTTTAAATGAAGAATCATTAAATATTTTTTGTTTTCTTTATATTAGATAATGTTGGAAATCCTTCCAGTAAATAAAAATCCTTCCAGTAAAAAATCTACAAAAAATTTTCTTAATAATTTATGAGTACGTAATATGTTTCAACTCCATTTATGAGTACATAATATGTTTCAACTCCAACTGGAAGGATGCTCCAACTTTCCCTAACATCACCCTGCCACCCTAAAGTGTTTTCATGCTACAACTTCAAGGTTATGTCAATCACCTGCCTTGCACCACCCAACCACCTTGAAAATGATAATAGAATATGCAAACAACTGTTGGCTCCCGTACCAAGGATAATAGCTCACTTACAAAATCAAACTTCTGCAAAACAATACCAAACCAGACTACTTCAACAGTAAAACCCATACTACTACCCAAACCATACTTACAAAATTTTCTGCAAAGTGATGTGACTAGTAGACTGAATAAGAGTTCATGTACTTCTGATGCCTTCTGAAGTTAACTAAAGATGTTGCCAATGCAATTCTGGTCAAACTGAATTGTTCCACCAATGATCAAACTTGTAAGGCAAGTTCCACCAATGATCAAACTTGTAAGGCAAACAATCATCAATTACAAACCCTTTGAATAGTGCTTTCAATGATATTACAAACCCTTTGAATAGTGCTTTCAATGATATTACAAGAACTAGATTAAAACCACATGTACGTTGATCCAAGCATAAGTGTTGAATTAACTCTTAAATCACTGGTTAGGGCATGAGAATACTTGCTTGAAATTTCACACCAGATCAGCTTTGAAACAGTGACAAAATTCAGCCAATTAAAGTTCAGTAATTAAAATAGAGGGAACCTCCAGATCCGTCTTAAATTCTGCTTAATGACCATTGTAAGAAACTATTTTTGTGCAGAAGGCGGCTTAAAAAAATGCATTCAAACAACCTCTGCCTTAACTTGGTTTTCAACTTCCATAAAGTATACAAGGCTCGAAGGGGATTTAAGAGACGACCCAATTCATGGTTATAACTTTGGAAAATATTGCACTTTAGAAGAGTGCGGATGGCACCAATTGATCATCAAGAAGTCATGGGCCAACATTTCTCTAGAACTCAGATTGATCACATATTTGTAGCCCACCTATATCCCCTTCAAACGAAGCTCGGGTCTTCACTGAATTGAGCCCTAAATAGTGTCGAATTGTTAGGCCAACGTTTCTCTATAACTCAAATTGATCACATATTTGTAGCCGACCTATATCCCCTTCAAACAAAGCTTGGGTCTTCACTGAATTGAGCCCTAAATAGTGTCGAATTGTTATCACATAAGTGCCTCAGAGGCTCGGATTCTTACCACTCTATTCCAAGACGATTGAATAAATGACCTTCGAGAGTGGCGGAATGTCCCTTAACCAACAACAAAGCTTTGAAGGTATACTATTCTTGGATTGCTTTAGAGCCAGACAGCGAATCCCTTTCAGACATGCGGATTTCTATGAGTTTTGCAATGGGATTTTTATAAGCTACAATTAGGTTCGGTGCAAGAACATGGCCGGATTTAGCTTTAAACATCTGAGGTCAAACTTACACCACAAAAACTCTGAATTTTACCCAAAATCAAAAGAGCCATTCCACCTGCAACAGAGAAGGAACCCAACGTATACCCATGGTAGACAGATAAACGTTAAGCCCAAACCAAACTCAGAACTTCGACCACTCCTTAAGATATGCTTCGACTACTCCTGGCCGCAAGGATTTCTAAACTTTAGATCTGTGTTTGATGAGGAAAATAATAGCCCTTAAAGTTTTTTAGAAGACATTATTGAGGGAGCTGACTAGCAATTTTCGAAGGGAAAATAAAATTAAAATTAAAATTATTTTTTCATTTGGGACAAAAAAATTAAATGAGGCCAACTTTTAATTTTAAAATTAAAATTCTTTTGGAGCTAAAATTATTCTTAACTTTAGATTGACTTTAATGAAGATGGAAAATGGAATTCAAATTTCAAATTTCATAGTTTGGAGCAAACATTAATTTAATAAATTTGTTTTAAGCCCACAAATCAATAATAAGTTGTCATGTCACCTTAATTCGGGTTTTGACCTTCAAGATGGGGGCTTCATCTCTTACACTTTGTAGCTCTCATGACGTATCATATATCGTCGAAATTAGCATATCATATACGGTTGGAATTAGCAAGATGGGGGCTTGATCTCTTACACTTTTTAGTTCTCGTGACGTATCATATACCGTCAAAATTAGCATATCATATACCGTGGAAATTAGCAAGACGAGGAGAATCCAATAAAGGTGGTCTTGTTTAAAAAAACCATGAATTGCCATGCATTTTAGTCAACAAAGGCTGGGAATATTCTAGTGTTGCTTGGTTGACATCAATGACAACCAAAATTTAATAGATAACATTGTTTGTATTCTTTATATATTGATAAAAGTTATTTTTATAATATTATTTTTGTGATAATGTTTTTAAAAGAAATTAAAATGAGTAGATACTTTTCCATTAATTTAAGTCATAATTTTTTTTTAAATTTATTTAGCTATAATTTTTTAAGTTTAAAAAGAAATATATTTCTAAAGACTTATGTTATCCATAATGTTTAAGAAAACTTTTCTGATTGAGATAGGCCCCAAAAATCCTATGTGATCTCAATCCGAAAAAATTCTCTAAGAAATATATTATTAATTTTTTATATAACCATTTAATATTTTTTAAATACTTTTTATTAAATTTTTTATTTAAAATAATAAAATAATTATTAAATGCATGCAAATTTTACCTTCAAATTAATTTATTTTTCTTTTTTTATGAAAGGGATCTCACTCTCTTCCATGAGATCCCATCCATCCAAAAATAAAAAGGTGATTTTTCTATTTCTCCTTCTTTTTCCTTTATCCATAAATTCATCACATAAACCCATATATTCATGACACAAACCCAAAAACATTAAATAAGAATCACAAACCCAAAAACATTAAATAAGAATCTGTTAGTTGGAAGAAGTGATGTATTTTTCGGTGATAGGGTTCAAATAAATTACTTATTGTGAAATTAAGTAGATGTGCTTCATCTTGGACTATATGTATACAATCTGACACATAATTTTGTTTTAACATCACATTCGTGTCAGGAATACATTTGATAAATTGCATTTGGAGAATCTTTTATATAAATTATATATAGCTTTTTCTGACCTGGAAAAAAAGTTGCATTGGGAGAATGTAAAAAAACTCAACAACAATTCGTTTATTTGTTTATTGTATTAGAGATTCACGTGATTTCCAATTTTTTATGACAAAAACTAGTACTAAGAGTGATTTAAAATCATGTAATTTGTCAAACATTCGTCACAATCTAAAAATTATGTTTTCCATACAATTCTTTTAGGAAAAAAAGGCCATCCTACTCTAAGCCTCTTTCAATGATTGGTATTGAATTCTAT
>APFE031415513.1:0-34393 GCA_000404065.3 Pinus taeda | reverse complement strand
GATTCATAGAGGCTAAATATTATTTCTTATTTATGTTCAGAAAAATATTCCACAAAAGAATCCAGATTTTGCCAAGCTGCCCCTCCCTCTTCCGAAACTGCCGCTACCGCAGCTTCACTCAATGCCTTCACCCTCTTCTTCATTTCTTCCGCCGCCATTAAATATCGCACAGCCCTCTCTACCACGTCTTTTTCAGCGACCCCGTTGGTCATCTTCATCTCCACCGCCACTTTCGCTTCCCTTGCCAGAAGCAGTGCGTTGCCAGGTTGGTCCGATTGCAGCGGCAACGCAATCATCGGAACGCCCGCGAAGACGCTCTCCAGAACCGAATTCCATCCGCAGTGGGTAATAAAAGCCCCTGTCGCTTCGTGTGCCAAAATCGCCGCCTGCGGTGCCCAACCCGTCTCTATCAAGCACCGTCCCTCCACCCGCTTCTCGTAGCCTTCTGGCAGTAGCTCTGCTTTCCAGTCCTGCACTGACGCATCCGCCTTTCCGTCGGCGAGTCTCGAGTCCGGCGGCCGCAGTACCCACAGGAAGGGCTGCCCGCTCGCCTCCAGACCCAGAGCCAGCTCTGTTACCTGCGCCGGAGAAATATATGACGCCGTTCCGAAAGACAAGTACACGACAGAGCCTGGACTTTGCCGATCTAACCATTCCACGATCTCGGCGTCCCGCCGTGCCCGAATTTTATCTCGACGCGGGAGATCAATCACCGGACCGACAGCCCACACCGGCTTAGCCCCATCGCCTCCAACGCCGACGCTCATCAGATGTCCGAGGAATTTGGGCTCCATTTCGAAGAAAGTATTAACCAGAACTCCGTCCGCCATCCGCGTGAAGTCCATATGCCGAATGACTGCCGCCGTCACAAAGTCTGGTAACGCAATGCTGCCGACGGCATCGCCGATCTCCGGCAGCGACCGTGTGGACTCTGAGTCCCAGTACATGGCCTCGCTACAGAGCCACATGTGCGCGCTCGTGGGATTGAAAGTAAACGACCGGACGCCGAACTCTGCCGCCACTCGAGCGGACCAGCCCATGAACAGATCGTAGATGAGAACCAGGCGTTCGGGAGGCTGCAGGCCCCTGGATTCGTAGTACTCGCGGCCGGTAAGCTCCGCCATGAGAGCCTCCAAGGGTTTCTCCATTTTGATTACAAGATCGAATATGATGGGCACCATATCACGGGAAACTTCGTTGAGATTCTGGCGGCCCGGTGGCAGAGGAGAATCGGGGACCGATAAATCCTGAAAATAGAATGGTAGATCACCCCATTCCTCGGCGCGGGGCCTGAGAAATTGGATATTTGAAGAGAGGGTAACGTAGATAACTGTTACGCCTCTGGTCGCCAACATTCTCGAAAGGTGAAGGAATGCATTGAAGTGACCGTGCCCTAAGAAAGGCAGCAATACTGCGCACAATCCTCTTGAGCTTTCGCTGCAGCCTTCCATGGCCATGGTTTCTGCGTTGATGAATTGCAGCTTCTCTCCTGGCAGTCTGTGATTATAATTGGTTTTATAGTGATATATCTTTTTCAATTTTGTCTTCATGTCTTGGTGATTCATTGAACTTGTAAGTCAATGCCAAAACCTGAACAAAAACTGAACAGCAAAAAACTGACAGCATATATTATTATTATTTCCCGAAAAAACGCTTTCTTTTCATATTAATAAAAAAGAGTATCTTCACGGAGCTTTCTCATACAGTCATCAGTCTTTTTAGGATTTATCTGAGCCTTCCTTAAAAAAAAATGACAGCCTATCGTCATTAATTACGTTGTACGCAAAGAAAAGTTTATAATATTTTCAATTGGAATAATCTGTGTAAGAAACTATAAATTTTATGGGCTTTTATTTTTCAATTACATAAATTGGATTGTCTATAACGTATTTTATTGATAAAAAGATAACTAATACCTGTACTATATAAACTTCTTAAAACAATAATATAAAGAAATGTAGTATTGATGAAATACTAATATGTTATGTTATTGAATTAAATATGGTTAATAGAAAGATAAAATTTAGTTATTACATATAATATTATTTTATAATTTAAGACTAAAAATATATATATTTATATAATTATTTAATCTTAATTATATATATAAATAATATTTAATTTTAATTATATATAAATTAAAAAAGTTGTATTAAATTTTTATATAATTATAATGAATCTTAATTATAGATAAATTAAAAGAATAGTGTTTATGTAAAAAATAAATCAAATTAATATATATAATAGTTGATTGTAAAATAATAATAATGATTACTACAATAGTAAGTATTTATATTTTTCGTCGCAGCAAAATATATGTGTTTATCTTATTAGTATATATTTGGCAAAAACTGAGATAACAGGATTATACATTAAAAATGAGACATAGCAAGATGAAGCTAAGCATGAGGATAAGTCAAGCAGTTAAGATCAATGCACAAATTGTGAACTTCGAAAGGGTTACTATGTTCTTCCGGAGGAGGTCCCGACTTTGCATCTAAAGTTAAAGGTCTTCGATCATGGAGTGCAATGCACCAACCTTATCTTCAAGCTTCACAACATGTTTACCTTTGGCACCAATAGTCTCCGAGTTTTCGTAGGCCAACACCCTTTGACAATACACAAGGTCCCTTATATCTCAGAGCTCCACCTTGATTTCTGCTAGCTCCTTTGCACATTGCATGCACACAGTCAGAGTTGAGGAGGGCGGAAAATGTTGTTGACGAACCAAAGTTTGGTGTGGTGCCTCCTTCTCCAACACCTAACCAATGTGAGGGTGTTAGCTTCCCCATGAAATTGAAGCCACCGTCCCAAAATACCTCTATAAAGTAGTGCACCAATATATATTTTCTTATGAGAGTCACCCTTGAGCCTGCTCAAGCAAGCTGAAGTACTGGCAATAAGGGAGGACACAAACGTAGTCCCAGAGAAGGACCGAAGTCTCGCACCCTAGATAGGAATCTAGGGTCTTTACACTAGGAAAACATAATCTAATCCAACCCGGGATGAAATTCAACATTGAAACAGTAAGAGATAGTGAACTCTTTCGGAATATATAATTGTGTCCTTGCAAAATCAAGCTTAAGCCTCTAGGATCCCAATATGGGATACTCATTTCCCTGAGTGGAGAGAGAGAGAAATTACAATTTTCATATGGAGGCTCAAGCAATTGGGTTGTCTAGTCGAAGCCATGAGGAGTAAATGTTGCACGCAGGGAGAGAGGGCTCACATGGAAACCGACATCACTAACCTGCAATGAACCATGGATCTTGAAGTCGACATGAAGACTGTGATGCTTAACTACAAACTCGATTCATATGCAATCACATGGAGGGGATATTTTGAACCACACGACAAGGGAGTAGGGAGAGGTGTTATCATACCATCGAACAAAAGAGGACAATGAGAGCTCATGCTGTCGACGTTTGAGGGGTGACAAGGGATGACGAGAGTGCATAAAACATTCTTTTTCGTCCAAGGATAAGGGAGCAGATATGGGGGGTACATTGAGGGGCTAGTCATAAAGAAGGGTTAGGATAAAGGGCTAAGGCTATGAACCCCATTAGTTTCCAATTCTCCAGTATATAAAAACAAGTTTTTTTTTTCCATAAGATCAACTCCTTTGTTAAGGTTTCGGAGGATGTACCAACATTGAAAGCTTTCAAAGGAAGGGAGAATACTTTGAGAACGAAGAAGGGTTTGATTTCGATGGTTGTTTTGAGTAGGGGAAGAGCTTCTTAGGTGTCTACTACAAATAGGAGTCACCCAAGATTGTGATGCATTTAACTTCGCTCTTCTTGGCTAGAAGGAATCCCATATACAGGCTATAAACCTCTCCTTGATTGTTGGTTTTGATACCAAGTCCCCATGCATAATTATCCACTATTATTACTTCGAGATTAAATAGAATCTCTCCCCCTCATGCCAACCCTCTTGATTATAAATTTATTATTTGAGATAATATTGTTATTTTAAAATTTAAAACAATATAGAGTATATTAACCTCAAATTTATGTTTATAGGGTTAATTTTCTTAAGGTGCAAACATTTTTTAAAAACTCTTTCATTTCATATGTTTTTTGGGAATTGACTAATTGTAAATACACTCCTCCCATTTGGATTTGAATACATGATCTTGTAGGAGAAAGTACATGTTTTCAACCATTAGACCCACTCAAACTATATATCTCCCTTCATATAAAGTATTGAAGGAATTACAAATCTCCTTGGTACCTTAAACTACAAACCACCTATCAGTAGAGTATCTCCTTGGTACCTTAAACTACATCACGCGATGTAATGAATGCTAAGTGAACTATTCAAAAATAATGAGAAATTAGTTAGTTACGACTACCTCCCATGGAAATGGTTATAGATGATTGACTTACTTAACGTAGTTGAATCCCAAAATGATATCTAATATAATGCACTAAGGAAACCCCTCAATACTTAAATCAAAAGAGTGAAGGGAACTTTACTTGAAGGTTCATGAGGCACAATACTTGCTAAGGTCATGCAAATGTGGTAGCAAGATAAGTGGGATTGATTGTGGGGAAAACTCAACAGTTAAGTGCACTTGAGCCAGAGGCGATCTGGGATGGGTGACCTCCCGGGAAGTCCTGGTTACTGGGTGCAAGCCTCAGAAGTGATGATTGACACTATGTGATTCATTTCACTAGTTTCAATCCCACTTCTTCACCCGTGTGAGCATCACCCGATGTAATGAGTGCTAAGTGAACTATTCAAAAATCAAGAGAAATCAGTCAATTACCCGATGTATTGAGTGCTAAGTGAACTATTCAAAAATCATGAGAAATTAGTCACTTACCTGATGTAATGAGTGCTAAGTGAACTATTCAAAAATCATAAGAAATTAGTTAGTTACCCGATGTAATGAGTGCTAAGTGAACTATTGATTGATGCTATATGATTCATTTCGCTAGTTTCAATCCCTCTTCTTCACCCATGTGAGCATCACCCGATGTAATGAGTGTTAAGTGAACTATTCAAAAATTATGAGAAATTAGTCAGTTGCCCGATGTAATGAGTGCTAGGTGAACTATTCAAAAATCATGAGAAATTAGTCACTCACCCGATGTAATGAGTGCTAAGTGAACTATTCAAAAATCATGAGGAATTAGTCAGTTACCTAATGTAATGGGTGCTAAGTGAACTATTGATTGACGCTATCCGATGTAATGAGTGCTAAGGGAACTGTTCAAAAATCATGAGAAACTAGTCAGTTACCCAATGTAATAAGTGCTAAGTGAACTATTCAAAAATCATGAGAAATTAGTCAGTTACCCGATGTAATGAGTGCTAAGTGAACTATTCAAAAATCATGAGAAATTAGTCAGTTACCTGATGTAAGGAGTGCTAAGTGAACTATTCAAAAATCATGAGAAATTAGTTAGTTGCCATAGATGACTGACAATTGACTTACTTAACCTCTCATGGAAATGGTCATTAGATGATTGACTATTGAGGTACCCGATGTAAGGAGTGCTAAGTGAACTATTCAAAAATCATGAGAAATTAGTCATTTATGACTACCTCTCATGGAAATGGTCATAGATGATTGACTATTAACTTACTTAACCTCTCATGGAAATGGTCATAGATAATTGACTATATCATATCGGTTAATAAACCCTACTATGATCAAAGCACATAATGGGTCATGGTTGCTAGAAGAACTTTTCTTCTTTTATAAGTTCTTGAAGTTTTTCTGGATCTATAGCCACAGAGCAGTTATTTCTAGCCATAGCCACGGAGCGGTCATATCTAGCCATAGTCACAGAGAACCATTGTTTGACTTGTTTGACTTACTTAAAGTAGTTGAATCCCAAAATGATATCTAATATTATTATTCACTAAAAAGTAAAAGAAATAATAAATATTTTTTACTTTTTAAACTTTTAATTTACTTTAACCCTATATAAAATTAATGTAAAATTAAAATAGAAATTACAATATTTTATAGATAATTAACCTTAACAAATTTCATTATTATTATTATTACTTTATTCATTATTATTATTTAATTTGTTAATGTAAATGTTATTATTTTTTAAATATTAATTTACCAAACAACATATCCTTAATATTTCTATTTTTTTTATTATTACTTTTTCAATTTAATAAACATTATATTTTTATTTTTTTAATATTTCTAATTACTTTTATTATTATATTTTAATAAAATCAATATTATCCCGGGATGCAGGTGACACAAATGAATTAAATGTTATTCATGACAGATCGTAAGAGCAGGTACTGCCAGCTGCACGGCAGCGTGGCTTCCCAGGATCTCACCTCGCGCAAGAAGGATAGTCTTAATAAGGATGGATATGGTAGGATTTCAGCGTTAATGGTGCGCTTTGTTCGAAGCAAAGTTGTGGTAGTTATAATCATGGCGATCCTGTTTATTCCCTTCATAATTCGCGTTTAGTCCTCTTGCTTCGGGCCTTGGTTTGATGAGGTTTTTGGTGGCAAGCAGGTCTCCGCTAACAGAGGCAAGCTCCATGCTGGCTCTCTATTATCCTGGAGGTGGTACTACTATGCTAAGGGTCCCCACGGCAGGATCAGCGCTGCTTTAAGGGGTAAGCTTTCTAAAGCTCTAGAATTTAGAATTGGGTGATTCTCATCTCTGTCTCAGGTATACTCTGTGCGCTTGTATCGGTCTCTGGCTCAGTCCTTTTGTCCTCCTATCATTGTTTCTGGTTACTCAGTCCCTTCCCCTTCGCTCCTCATCATGGTTCACTAGAGTGGGAGGAATCGTTCTGGGGGGCGACGTGGTAGCGGAAAACGTTCGTTGGCTAGCCGTTTTGTGAACCCTGATCAGTCTCTTGTCAATCTCCCCTCCTCTCATGTGAATGTGCATCCTCCGAGCCCTGTCCGCAAGCCAACTCCGAATAGTGCTTTCCAAACCACTCATTTCAAATTCCAAAGCAATCTTAACAGGCCTTTGATCACTGCTCATATCAATATTATCCTCTCGGAAGAAGAAAACCAGCTCTATCCTCTGTCGTGCATGGCTCTTGAGCCTTCTCAAAGCAGTGAGAAATTAATGGATGGGGGAAGCCAGGAGAATCGTATGAGTGATAAGCTTGGCCAGGATAAAGTTCCCAGAGTCATTCCGCCTCTTGAAGACAATATCCCAGCGGCTGGGGAAGGGATTTTTGGAGCCACTAATCATACCTTGGCGAACCAGTGGGTGAGAAGGATGGAAGTGAAGATTTGTGGATTGGCAGCGCGTGTCAGGTAGCAGAGAAGACTCCTGGTGAGGATGTGGAAGTTTAAGGCCACGTGGGTTTGTTTTTTTCTCTCTTTTTGGTTTTGCTATCGCTCAGATGACTACTTCCAGGCCATTCTGTTTATAGTCATGGTTCCACATCTTCAACCAGCTGATTTTGTTTCCCTCTAGGGCAGTGGCAGTTTGATTACCGTCTGGTTTGCCAAGAACATTGGCTCTCTTGCTTTCATGTTTCTTCCTATGTTCTACTGGTCTATCTCTGGGTTCTATATTTGTCTTCTAGCTTTTTGTAACTGTTCTCCCCAGGTTCCTTCTATACTGGGGCAGTTTTGCTGTGTTGAATGCTCTCGGGTACTATTATCTGAGGCCTCAACTCCTTGTAAAATTATTTTACTTTTCTGTTAATAGATTTTAGTCTTTGCCGAGAAAAAAAAATCAATATTATATTTTATTATTATTTTTTGATATCACACTTTATTTCCATATTTAACATTTAATTAATATATCTTCTCCATATCACACTTTAAAACATCTTTCCGCACAAAACTTATAAAAAAGGTAAAAGTATATAATGTTTTTGGGTCGTTTTGTTATATAATGTGATGGATTTAATGATAAAAAAGATACAAATATATAATGTTGCTATTGGGTCTTTTTGTTATGTAGGGTGGTGGATTTAATGATAGCAAATAGGTAATTTAGAAATCATTCCTTAATTATTATAATTAAATTATTATAAAAGTTAATATTGTTCAATATGTATTTTATCTATTTTTTAAAATAGATTGGAGTTGTTTTTAGTTTTTTAATTTGATTTTGTTATTTAATATATTTTTTGATTATATTTATAGATTGTTTTATTGGCGTAGTCCTGTAAGCGAACTTTTTTGAAAGTTTTCGGGCGATTTTTTCCGGTCAATAATCCCGGCAGCAATTCATTGGAATCCCAAGTTTTGATAGCTAGTTTTCTGCACAATCAATAGCCCCAGGGTTTTTTCAGGGCGTTGAATCCAAATATGCAGTAAAAAAACCATTTTTATAGCTGCTAAAAATAAGATTTAACCTCATTTCTTCGCGGATTCCGTCAACCGGAATCTAAACAAAAGTCACATTATAGACAACTCCTTTTTTATTTTGAATTTTTTTTTTTTATGTATTGATGTGCAAAAAGGTGTTATTTATCAACTTGTGATTTCAATAAATCTTTGTTTTAGAAAATTAGATTAGAAAATAAACAAAAAATTTCAAAAAATTATACTTTAAAACATTAGAAATAAATAATTTATAATCACTTATTTTTTAATTTATAAAAATAATTCACATTTTATATATAATATATGTAATATATATCTTTTTTGGAATGTGTATGTCTACATAATAATAAACATTCCAAGACTATTAAAGGATTATTTTATAATTTGTTAAATGTTTTTGTTAATTTAACTAAAATTTAAAGTGTATTTTGGTGAGATTATGATTTTAGTTATCTAAAATGTATTCATAAATGTATTAATAAATAACATTTTAAAATATTTTGGGATACTCAAATTATGTAATTTTTTAGTTAAATTTATGATTTTAAAAATTTTACTAAATGTATTGACAAATCAAATGAAAAATATCTTTTTTTAGAAAATAAGTGGTTAACACATTGTAATTTATCTTCACTCCATTCAAATTTTATAATTAGATCTTAACCCTTATATAAACCTTTTATATCTAATATATATTATAAAAAAATATTATCTAATAAATAAACTATATAATTAAATTTCATATTAAGTCATAATAAATTTAAATAATAATAATCATGCATATCATTATACTGTGATTATTTGTTTATATTATTAATATATACCTGCATTTTTAGTAATCATTACGAATTTTTCTAATAATATTTAAATATTTATTTATGTTTTCATTCTTTGGTTGTGAAGTTGTTAGAGGATGGCCCGTGTGGTTATTAGTTATTCCTAGCAAATTAAATGAATGATATTTTTTATTTCTAATTTTTATGCATCGTATGTTTTATTGTGAATCAATTATAGGTGAGATACGAAAAAGTTTTTATTTATTTGCTCGTGCGTAGAATATATTATAAAGGAGAAAAAGGGAAGCATTGACACGATGTATGGTTATGATTTATAGGGATAAATTTCAAAGTTAAATTGTTTTGCACGGAAGACGAAGATTTTGGTATTTAAATATATTTAAAGATTTATATAATTTTGGAAATTAAATATAATTATTTTATATTTTAATATTTTGTTTTATTTAATATAATAATTTCAAATTCTAATTTTGGTTATGAGAATGAGATTGATCAACCATCTTTCCTCTCTTCACTTGGAGCTATTTATTTTCTTTGGTTCGAACCACTTCATCCCATACCTCTTTCCTTTCTAGTGGTGGAGACTAGTTCCTTACCTCTCATCCTTCCTTTCCCCTTAGTGGAAACTAGTTCTTTATCTCTGTTGATTAGGTTGAACAACTTCAAAAATTAAATACCATTCAAATATATATGGTTCTTTCCAATAATTTATGAAAAAAAGAGAAAATGGGTATCTTGCATTCTAATAATAACTTAATTAGAAGATAGAGAGTTAGTTTAATGTTTTGGAAATTTTTAAAAAGTGGGTGGCTCATACAAATATGAAGTTATGAAATTAAAACGTTTTGGAAATTTTTACAAAGTAGGTTGTAGAAATAAATATAAAATTATAAAAATTATAATGTTTGAGTGTTTAATGATAAAGATATTGGTTTCCAAATTAAATCTAGGTTCTTATTAAAAGATTTCGTAAAGATGCTTTGATCGAGGTGTGAGCCGATCCTAGTGGGCTTGTACAGGCCCAAGGATTAACGTGACTCATTAAGAGCATCGTGGCCAACCTCCACATGTAGTGAACACTTGGAGCAGTGGCGGGAAGCATGCGAGGGTTAATGCGTGAGAGAGGCAACGTGTTAAGGACAGTTGGAGAGGGTAAAACTTTGTTTGGATTATTGAGGAGAGCAGTGTGGGTTCTTTCGATCTTGTGGAGAGGATGTGCGAGGGGAATTCGGGACAAACGAAGGCAACCAGAATCCTCAAAATTTGGTAGCGAATCCTAGTATGTTATCGACCTTCAACACGTAATTTTAGTTAGAATGGAGCAGTGTATTCATCCTTGGGTCAGGGAATTGAATGTGTCTAGGTTATGGGAGGACGGGTTCTAGAAGGGTTGAAGGCATGGAATCGATGGGCTCCAAGTCGGGTTAGTGTCCATAGTTTTGTTCATTCCCGTGTTAGTGGAATTTGGGATTTGTTTGTCTCTCATGGGTGCATGCATGGTCAAGATGGTCGAGTGTAGGGATGGTGGAAATTCACCACCCATGGGGCTGGAAGAGTGGACAGAGGGTTGGGTTTGAGAAGAATAGGGTGGTGATTCAATTTTTTGTGGTATAGGGAGAGTGAGGGGCTCAAGAAACCCTAGATATACCACCTGGTGGTAGAGGGGTGAAGGTAGAGAAGCCTAGTTAGTTAATTTATGGGTCAATTTGGTGTGTGGTTTCAAATTTCCTTAGTTGGGAACCTCTGTTTGGATGGAATTCATCTCGGGTATCGGTGGTGGGTTTGGATTGATGCTGAGGAATTGAAGTCAGCTATGGAAAATGGGGTCTCGATTCCCACTGCCTAGGCATTTTATATGGGGTCGCTAAGCAAGGGGTTCGACGAGCTATGGGCTCAGTCCTGCAGTCGACTCAAAACCCATTGCAATTCCTCTAAATGTGTCTTATTGAAGAAATCAATTATAGTTGGAAAATGTTGCGATACTACTAATGGAATGGTAATAGTTTGCATGGTCAATTCATTTAAACTATTCCTTGGGTAGAGGAAGGCACACAAAAAATGTGGAGTGGGTTTCTTACTCGGATGGTGTCTTTAAAATTTAAAGCAAGTGCGCAGTGGGGGCGCGACCTCTGGCAACGTCGAGCACCCAACCTGCAGCCCTAGGCTGGTGGAACACTGAGAGTGCAAGCAAAAGAAGAGAATTGATAGGGAACGACAACAAAATGGCTCAAGCGAAGGGAACAAAAAAAAACGAAGGTTGAAGTCGAAGACAGGGAAGGAAGAGAAAGGCAACCCTGTCACTAGGGAGCCAACCTAGCTCCTCTAGTGTGTCTGCTGGGATGGGACGAGGGTGTAAGCCAACCTCACATATAATTGATGAAGCAAACCAAACTTACCATGCCAACAACTCCAACCTGATTAGGAAATTGATCGCAAAGTGGGAAGAAGAAGTCCAACAGAGAGTGCAAGTCTTTGATTTGGACATGGATGAGTTGGCAAGCAGTGGCCCCAGTTCCAATCCATACTCGTGGAAGAGTAATGTAGTACAAGCTGATTGTGCACCTATTCTAGATGATGAAGAGCATTCTAGCGAAAGCTCACAATTCCCTTCTGACATGTATGCAACCCCTTGGGGGAAATCTGTGAATTCGAATGTCACCAAAGAACTACAAAAAATTCAGTTCCAACTCCAGCAATAGAGTGGCCGGCTGAGGTGAATTGAGCAGCACATCTCATAATTCCCTCACTCAGATTTGCCTATTCCCTTCTGACATGTATGCAGCCCCTTGGGGGAAATCTGTGAATTCGAATGTCACCAAAGAACTACAAAAAATTCAGTTCCAACTCCAGCAATAGAGTGGCCGACTGAGGTGAATCGAGCAGCACATCTCGTACTTACCTCACTCAGATTTGCCTAGTTTTACTATGAAGGACCCCACCCTCGAGGGTTTTGTTGATGATGAATAGTGACAATGCACCCATGGTCTTCATTTTGAATGCTTTGTTCCTATAGTTTTAGACTTATTATGAGTTATTTTTATAGTTATGTAGAGAATAGGAAATATAAAAATGCTTAAGTATATATAGATAGCTCGACAAATTTATTATTTTTTTCTTATAGATGACATATTTTGTAGTTAGGTGGCCAACAAACCTAACTTCCCATTGAATAGATTGACACCACATAACTCTTATTATTATTTGTAAGAAATGGATATATTATTATTTCTTGTTTACAATAAATAGTTAAGAATTATATTTAAAAACCCTACTTCGCCTATGAGTTTTATATTTCCGGAGTGAAACATATGAACTTTAAACAATTACCTAATCAATTTAAAATTTGCACCAAGCGCACTGTACTCAACGTTGTTCCTAGCATAGCCTGTTGGTACATGCCACGGCAGAGTGTCCTCAATTCGATAGCAGAGATGAAGGGATCGTTATTCTCGGAGGTTCTGATCAAGCAAACAAATAGCACTCTCCCAGAACTAACCAACACTTTCTCATAGGAGAATGGATCTATATTTGTCAGGTTTTCGATTGGTATCTTTTGCACAGCCAACATACCGAGTGTCTCCACTGATAAAGCGAACTCGAAGCCTTAACCCTCTTCCAAAGCTTCCGCAACCGCAGCTTCACTCAATGCCTTCACCCTCTGCTTCATTTCTTCCGCCACCATTAAATATCGCACAGCCCTCTCTACCACGTCCTTTTCAGCGACCCCGTTGCTCCTCTTCATCTCCACCGCCACTTTCGCTTCCCTTGCCAGAAGCAGAGCGTTGCCAGGTTGGTTCGCTTGCAGCGGCAACGCAATCATCGGAACGCCCGCGACCACGCTCTCCAGTGCCGAATTCCATCCGCAGCAGGTAATAATATTGCGCTCTTCGTTAATCGCGGTGTTCATCTAACACTCCCATATATTTTATAGTATTTATTTAACACTAGGGATGTGTCTATTTACTAAGTACAATGTATCTGTTTACTGCGTAAAATCTTCTTCACTGCAACCTTCCATGGCCATGGTTTCTGCAGTGATGAATTGGTTTTAAGAAAAAAACGCTTTCTTTTCCTATTAATAAAAAATACTACATTCACTGAGCTTTCTCATACCGATCAGCCTTTTTATGATTTATCCCATTATTTCTTAAATAAAAAAAATGACAGCCCATCGTCATTGATTACATTGTACACAAGAAAAACTTTATAATATTTTGAATTGAAACAATCTATGTGAGAAATTGTAAATTTTATGGTCTTTTATTTTTCAATTCGATAAATCTGATTGTCTATTATGTATGTTGTTAATATTAATATGTTGGTACGCATAACATTATATTATATTTTAAGATTTAAAGAAAATAATAACATTACGCTTTTATATTTTTTTTGTTTTATTATAAAAATATATTTTTAAATTATATTTAATATTAATTATATATAATTAAGTGAAGAATATAATTTTAATTACTTTATTTTTTTCTTATTTGTTAAACACATATATATAGAAGACTCTAGATAAGATAGAACATTTATTGTATTTATTATTCATAGTAATGTACATTTATATATTTCTTTGTGACCCTTGGTCTTCACATACCAAGGGGTCTCTTGGACTCTGGTCACTATCGACATTTCACACCAACCCTTAGCGGATTAGGTGTCAAACATTCCCCCTCTTAATCCGAAGGGGTATATACGAGTCTAAGAAAAGAGCTCTAATACAAAAATGCAACAATGCAGGACAACAATAAGTTGAATGTGCTCTCAAAGATGATGGTATAAGGGGGGAAACTCGAGGTCTCAACCGGCAGTCGTTTCAGGATGACCACCAACGCTGGAACACTTAGTGCAGTTCCCAGAACTCTTCAGTTCCTAAAACACTTCCAAATAGAGCAAGAAGTTGAAGTTTTCTGCTAGAGGAAGTGCTCCTTAATGCTTTGAAGAGGGAGACCTTCAATTTGAAAAAGAGAGGCCTTTAACCTAAGGTGGTGTAAGAAAGGCCGCCAACCAAATGAATGCTTAGTGTGATTCCCAGAACTCTTCCAAAGCTAGCAAGAAGTTGAAGTCTTCTTCTAGAAGAAGTGCTCATTAATGCTTTGGAGAGGGAGACCTTCAACTTGGAAAAAGGGAGTTTTGCAACCTATAGTGATTTAAGGAAGGTCACCAACCAAAGGCATGCATAGGGGCTTCTGTGTCTTTGGATACAACTCTAAATCTAGGTATGATTGTCTCTAGCTATAGGCTCCAACAGTAGGTTCGGGTTGTGGCTCAAGCTCGCTTTATTTATCTTTGAAACTTGTATATGCCCATCCATTCCCCCCTTGTCAGATACAATGTGAGAAGATGAGGAAAACTCAAGTGCTAGAGTTTTCAAAACTTGAGAACCAATTATGTGATACAAGTGAAATATCTCCTTGGGTGTTGAAGCCTTGCCAAAAAGAGATCCATCCAAAGTGAATTTTCGTTTTTGTAGGAGACCTGTTTTTGAAGCATCTATTTGAATGATGACTGTGCTGACCACAATGCTCACATGGATGTAGATCAAAACAATGATATTTCACATGGACAACTTTGTCACAATGTTGACATTTGACAATCTATTGTGAATGTGTGGAAGGAGCATGATCTGGAATATGTGAATATGAACTATCTTGAAGAAACCCAATGCTTTGAAACGAAATGGGCTTGGAGTAATATGAAATATTAAAAGGACACCTAACTGTCATATCCAAGATCAGTTGTATTCCTGTTGTTGACAATCTCTTCCCAAGGTCTAATGATGGGCTTGGGAAATGCAAGCTAAACATGAACATTTTCATGCAAAGTTGTTCCTAAAATTGGCACTTGATGGGGATCAACCTTAACTTTAAAGACTTGATCACTTTCTTATCATTGATGGGTGTTTGTTTCGACCTCAAACAAAGGATTGTTTTGAAAAATAAGAGTTCATAATGATGCTTCTATTATTGTAACACATCTTGTTGTAGTTGTGACTCAAGCTGCAAAATCTCAAAATTTTCTTGTGAATTTTGCAAACAACTGTGAATATCAGAGAGAGTGTCCTTATTGTTTTTAACCATGCAACACTAGACATGATTAGAGTTCTTAATAACTATAATAATCCATTAATTTTTTCCATTATTCAAACAACTCAAGTCAACTAATGACCAAAAATGTACTTGTAAAAGAAGACAACTAACAATGCTAGATTACTATATTATTGGAGTTTTAAATATAAAGACTGGAAAGCTTCTCACTATACTTTAGCTCTCACACACTTTGTTAAAGAAATTTCAGAATTCAAAAAAATGTGTGAAAATTGAATTTCACACTGCCAAGCAAGTAATAATAACAATTATTTCTTCCAATACTCATATGTAATATTCAATTGAGAATTTTTGGTTCACTAGTGATTTAAATCAATTGATATATCCCCTCAATCTAATGTTGAAATCATTGAATATATTCCATTGTTTAGGTGAGCCCTTTGAAGATGCGGGCAAGACAACATTGAAAAAACTGAAACTACATGAACAAAATTCCAAACACCTCCTTAAATCACACTTCCTGGAACTACTTCTAGTGTTTCCATGAGGTTGTGGGTAATAAGATAATGTGAGATCTAAACACCATGATTACTCATGGCTTTAGCTTTGTGGTCCTCTTAAGTTTTGTAACCTTCTACTGCTCGAAAAGGTGGTTCCTTAATGGCTAGGAATGTGAAAAGAAGTCTAGCAATGAATGCCACAAGTAGATAAGAATTATTTGAATTCATTGTCTCCTTGACAACTGCTACAAAATAGTTTAACTCGCGCAATGTGTGTTTAATGAGGATGTTATTGCAAAGGGAATTCAAAATACAGATAACACAATAAAGACTGATGAATGGTCGAATACCCAGAGAGGAGATCAAAGGGGTTTCCTCGACATTAAACCACTTAGTAAGAATCAAGGGTGCGTATACACCCCAGTCCACATATCAATGATACAACTACAACGACACATAATCACTTCTCATAATCGAAAGCTCATTCACAGTGTCAATTTCGCTTCGAGCCCTGCAAGTCATCATCCAAAAGTCCATACAAATGTTCAAGCAAATTTAGGTAGAGAAATTCTTTTACCCTCATTAAATTTCAATAAGGATTATTCTTGTAGCCTCATTAAGTTCTTGAGAAAAGATACATGAAAAGCTTATACGTTGTGGATAATTAATTGATATAGAACTCAAGTTTAGATTTTTCTATTTCGTGAGCATAGGTTCTGTTAGCACTCCAGGAAGCTCTCCTAGATTATAGCTCAGAGATGCCTAGTAACATATAAATCTTCAATATCGTTCCCTAAACTATTGGAATGGATTGGGGTTTGGATCAAGTCATATGACAGTTTCAACTCTGTTTTCACTCAAGACATGCATGAACACCCTCAAATTGAGAAGGCTTTCGACCACTAATGCTCAATAGTTTATAGATTCAATGAATAGATGGAGAATCCTGACTATACCGGTAGATGCATACATAAACACATATGAATGGCTAGCTACAGAAAGTAAATGAATCTTGCAAATCTAATTTATCAATGCAGAGATAAGATGACAGTTATCTGGAATTTGACACATAGTAAAACATGAATCACCTATTCAAGTGCAAGCTTAGAACAGAGGAGAAGATGGTGATTGAACATGTAACAATAAAAAAAGTTTGTATTACTGGAATTAAGATGAGACATTGGGAGGAATAGAGTATCCACAGTCTCCAAAAGTTGAACCCTTGATCCTTCGAACTTTCAACCATTTATAGGTTTTTTATAATGCTCTCTAACCATCTGAGGCTTGAGATGTCTTAATCTATCCCCTTTGTCTTTTAACTACTTGATGCCATAACTAGACAAACATGAGCTCAGAGGTCTCTTTTTCTAACAACACAGTAACCAAATTCTGGAAATTTTACCGCGCTATTAGGTGGCTCGCTCATGCCAGCGACGTTCCATGACCATTTCTGTTGGTTCAGCTGCATCGTGTTGTTGTTTTTCCCCTTTTGGCCATATATTCCGTTTTTCCCCTGGTGGGAAGTGGGATACAGGACCGCTGGATCGATATGATTAATGGATAGGATCATATCATAGAGATAGAGGAATTGATATCGCATCGGAAGATTTGAAAGCGAAAGGTGGTATTTCGGGCGAGATCAGAAGAGGTAAGTGGTAATTTAGATTGGCACCTGATTCCACTCATCAAGTGACACGGAGCAGCGAGGAGGAGAGAGGAAACTGCTTTTCAAGCAGTTAATCCTCGTGCATGTTGCTCACCTAAAATCATTGTGAACCATCAGATATCATGGAGGAAGATCGACAATTGAGGATCATCGTGCAAGTTTATTTGATCGGCTAAGCGATAATTGTCAGATTGAGTTCAGATCAACGGTCAAGATCTGATCATTAATCACAAAGGTGAAGTGTTGGCGGATATTGAAATGGAATTGCAATACACCGATGGGTGATTATGCGATGTGTGATAGCCATTGGATCAATGAATGAAATGGACGGCGAAGATCAATCTGATCGGAGGTCAGAGAGTGGAGATTGCAACGGAAAAGGAGACATGCAGGTGTATAATTTTGGAGTCCAGCTTATGGCCAAAGTGAAGCAAGAGGAGACATGGACCATTAGAACTAAAATAGGGGATATTTCCGTTAAAATAGCAGCGCTACACCTCAGGGCTAACATCGGCTCCTTCTAGGGATGAAAGCCTCCCTGCGAGGTTTCAGGAACTACAGATTGCCTTTCCAGTAACAACCAAAACAAACTTATCTCCTAATGTTCCATTGGGCATGGAGTTTATTTGCATAAAAAACAAAAACTAAAAAAAAAACCTATTACAATATTAAGGCCTTAAAGCCTCACATGAAGTAAAGTTTCAAAAACTGCCCATTGACTCGGCCATAAAAAACACCTTCCCCCTCCAAATTGTGCAAAATGAACATATTATTCATTTGAACTTGAGCAATGAAAAACGATCCCGTTCATAAGGCATCAAATTTACCATGGTTTCCCTTCTTTTCCTTCAATGCATCCCATTTGAGAACCCAGTCACCAACCTAAAAACTGTCCATTTTTTCCTTTCTATCAAAGGTTTCTTTGATCTTCTTCAGATGAATTCTTGACTTCTCAACCAGTTGTTCTCTGATCTGTTGCAATTCAACCAAGTTACTCATTCTCCTCGCCATGTCGTTCTCTTCATCTTGTTCATCTTGCAAGAATTTGGCCACAGGGAGAATCAGTTGGATAGGAAAAACAACATCAGCGCCATAAACCAGCTTAAATCAAGAATTTCCTATGGACTTCTTTTTGGTAACTATGTTAGCCCATAGTTCAAACTTCAACTTGGAATCCCAATTATTTTTGTTGTCCTCCAACAGTTCTTTGATTATCCTTACAAGACTCTTGTTAGATGATTCTACCAGGCCATTGCCTTGAGGATAATATGAGGAAGAATGCATCAATTGAATGCCCATGGATTCACACATGTCCACCAATTCTTCTGCCTTAAGAGTTGTTGCATTTTAGTGACTAGTTTGGTTGGGCAACCAAATCTAGTGAAAATATTCTCATTCAAGAACTTTATGATAACCTGATTATTAGCATTTTTAGTGGGTATAACCTCAATCCGTTCGGTGAAATAATCAATGGCTACCAAGATCCATTTGTGATGGCCACTGGAATGTGGATTGATCTCACCTATGAAGTCCAAGTCCCACTACTAGAAGGGACCATTGGCATGTACTGGCTTCAAGGGCAGATATTTTAGTTATTGTCTTCCTACAAAACTATGACATTTGTCACAAGACTTCACAAAAAAAAACACATCAGAAAATAGAGCATGCCAATAATACCCAGCTCTTAGGATCTTGTGGGCTGTGGTTTTCCAATAATGATGCCCTCCACAGATGCTAGAATGGAACTGATGTGTGACCTACACAGATTGTCCTTTGTCTAGACATCTCAAAAGGATCCCTGATGGGTCTTTCCAATAAAGCGGGTTTTTATTAATGAAATATTTGGCTCATCTGAGCTTAATGGCCTGGTCTTGACTTGAGCTAAGCCCTGGAGGGACTTCTAGCTTCTGTAAAAAATGAACTACACTGGAATACCATTCACAAGTGGCTAGATTTTTAGCCAAAGACTAATTCTAATATTGCTCTTTTGCTACTTCCTCTGTCCACTCACCACCTGAAATTGAACCCATGCAATTGATGTCTAACAAACTGCAACTTTCCTCAGCCATAAGCTTAGCCAAGCCCTGGCCTTTGACAAGCTTGGTGGGCTTCACCTCTATGTTGAACTCTATGAATTTTGCAATCCATTTAGCTCTATTTCCATCAATATCTAGCTGAGTTAGGACATCTTTTACTAAGGCTGAAGGTACATACACAACCACTTTGGAATGCAGAATATAAATTTTGAATGCCTTTAAAGATTTTATGAGAGCATAAGCTTGTTTTTCAATAAGGTCATACCTTAGTTCAGCGTCCTTCAGAGTTTTGCTGAAAAAGGCCACAGGGTGCTCTACACCTCATCATTTTTCTGCAATAGAACTGCTATAACAGTATCATAAGAGGCAAAAGAGAAGATATACAACTCCCTAGTATAATTTGGACTGATTAGAGTGGGAGCTTCCATGATAGCTTGTTTGATGGCTTCAAAAGAGCATCTTGCACCATCTGTCCATTTTATTTCTAATCCTTTCTTTAGCATCGAAGTGATGTGCTTCACTATCTTTACAAAGTTTAGAATAAACCTGCAGACAAAGTTAATCTTTGCTAGGAAAGATTGAATGTCCCTTTTTTACCTTGGGATCGACAACGTTTGAATTGCCAGAAGTTCGCCTTCTTTTAGAGAAAACTGTGACTTCTTTGGGTTCACATAAATTCCAAATCGTCTGCATTTTAGAAACACCTTCTTCAAATGTTGAAAATGGTCCTTGTGACTGCTAGAAAAGACCGTTATGTCATCAAGGTAAATAAGGAAAAAATTGTCTTTCTCTCCCACAAAGGCTATGTCCATGGACCTCTGAAAAGTAGCCCCAGCATTCATCAGTCCAAAAGGCATCTTGGAGTACATGAAAGTGCCCCAAGGAGTAGTGAAGACGGTCTTTTCCTGGTCTTATGGATGTACCACAATCTAATTTTAACTTGAAAATCCATCTAAGAAAGACATAACTCTAGCCCCTGAAACTTTTTGCAGCAAGTGTTCCATGTTAGGCAGGGGGTAGTTGCCTTTTTAAGAGCATTTGTTTAGATTCATGAAGTCAACATAAAGCCTGATTTCTCCATTCTTCTTTATTACTACCACAAGGTTATCTATCCACTTTGAATACCTCAGGGGAACTATGATCTTGACATCCAACAGCTTCTTGATTTCCTTTTCAATCAAAGGCAATAAGGGAGGGCTGATAGGTCTTAATTTCTGCTTAAAATGGATGGTGTTCTTCTCTAGTGGAATCTTATGCTAGATGATGTTGGTGTCACAGGTCTTAAGATCATTGTACTCCCAAACAAAAATATTAGCAAATTGTTTGATCAGGGTGCAATACTCGAAACTTTAGGTAGAAGACAAGCGAGTGGACATATTTATGTACTTTGGATGGGCTAGACTCCCTACATTATGTCTATGAACTGCAGACTCATTTTATTTTTTGGCAGGCTTATAAGGTACATGATTATGATCAAACAACTTCTCTAGGGGCACCAATCCTATGGGTATATGGTTACTAGGCAGCTAAACAATGCTATCCTAACCAATCTCATTCTTTAGGTTAGACGGGTTGCATTCTTCAATGGTTTCATTTTCTTGGTCAATGTCCATTTCAGAAAATTCATCAATGACTTGTAAAAACCTATTAATTTCATCATCATCTTCAAAAACTTTCCAGTATTTAACATTGTCAGGAAGAGATGGTCTATATTTCACCTAAACTTCATAAGTCAATTTAGGAGACAAAGGAGGAGTAAACGTTCTAGCAGACACAGCAAGGGAATCAACAAGCTCGTTCTTCATTCTATGATGTAAGAAATGTTGAAACTATTAAAAGAACCTGTGAGCTTCCATACCTCATCTTTGTATGCTTTCAACCTTGGATGCTTTGCTTGGAAGGTTTTGTTCACCTGCTGAATGACAAGATCTACATCTCCAAACACCTTCAGACCTTTGATGCCCATTTCTTTAGCAGTGCTTAAGCCCAATATCAAGGCTTCGTACTCTGCTATGTTATTTGTGACCTGAAAAGTTAACTTGAAAGATAAATGAATGTATTCTTGTGTGGGGGACATAAGGACAACAACTGCCCTTGCAGCTTCCTTAGAGAAAGCTCCATCAAAGACATGTCCTAAATTTGTGGGCCTTCTTCCTCTTTGATCTGGCAAACCGGTTTCCTAAGCTGCATAGAGGCCAACTATGATTCTTCAATCTCAAGAATACAGGCTCCAAAATCAGTGTCGACAGCATAGATGGGATGATTAGTGGGATTCCTTTCATCACTGATGATATAAGCCAACTAAGCTTCTCTGTATAATCTCCTACTCTCACCTCCAAAAACTGGGACAGTAGCATAGGACAAATCATTTTGCAATGTTCCACCTAATCTCTTGATCCAACCTCTGGAAAGCAACATGCCAAACTTGGGGGGTACATCTGCTACCACAATATCCGTCATCATGCTCTGCATGGGAAGCTGAGACAAGGTGATGGCTAGGTCTTTGATTAGTCCCAAACATTTCAGTTTTTTAGAATCAAAAGAAAACAAGTCATGATAAGGATTGTTAATGTTAAGACCCAACTCATCCATGATAGCCTTGGACATTAGATTATGGCTAGCTCCTATGTCCAGAAGGCAGTTGTGAAGGACTTTGTAATCGATAGTAAAAGAGACATAGAATGATGGGGAGCTGTCATCACAATTTTCAATCATTGGGTTGAGAACAATAGTTGGTTTGTCGTCTTGCAGATTTACATAGTCAATGGAGGCTTGGATGGCTTTATGCTCAAGGGTCTCGAGGATAGATTTCTTGAAGGACTCATTATTCACTAGTTCAATCAAAGGTATAGGTATGCTTAGTTTCTGAATTTCTGATTCAAAACTGAAAGGAGAAGGAGACTTGTCAAGGCCTCTTACCTCGTGAGCTGGAGCTTTGAGGATGATGGGATCAGCTGCCAGTCATTTTTACTTATTTGCTTGTTGTGTTGCAGGGACAATAGTTGTCTGAATAGGAGTTTCCTTGGCATTATTCATCTTCGACCTCAGATTATATCTGTGTTGATCATCATTTTTCAGAACAGCTCCACCATCCCACTCTTGGTTGATCTGGTCATTAAATAATGACTTTTCATAAGCAGTTAAGGTCAAAAAGGAGGCACTACCTTTGTCTTCGAGACAATGGATCTCATCATCTTCTTCAAACTACTCTTCTTTCATGACTAGATTCTGGAAAGGGATCTTCACCCTTTGGTCTTCATTGGCATCTTTTCTTCTTTGCAGAACCTGCAACTGCTCATTAGCTCTTCTATATGGATTTGGATTTCTAGGAGCAAAGGTATTAGGAACTCTTCCTTTCCCAGGGTGCTCCTCAACCTTTAATTTGGAGATTTCAGAGGCTAGTGACTCTGTCATCTTGGTCATTTTATCTATCTTGGGATCTGAAGATGATGAAGATTCGCCCCTCTGTATCCTTCTATCAACATTCCCCTTGAGCTTCTCTATATCCATGATGTTTGATTCTACTTCTAAGGCTGCATCTTGCATATCATCCAAGGTAGCACATTGTCTCTCCCTCAGTAGTGGACAGAAGTCAGAATGAAAGGCACTGGCATAGGTGAGTTTAACAAAGGTAGTGGTGGGTTTTACTTCAGCTCGTATCTTGCTGTACATACGATTAAACCTCTTATTAAAATCAGACAACAACTCACCATTTTCTCTCTTTAAGTTTCCAAACTCGGTGTGGTAGTAGAGTAGATCCTTCTTACCCCCCAAAGCTTTAGGAATGCATCATCTAAAGCCTCAATATCTGCTATAGACCTTGGGTTCAGTTCTTTGAACCATTTTCTAGCCTCTCCATTTAGACTTTGGACAAAGACTCTCATCCATACATCATCTTCACTAATGTCCAGATTATCAGCATAGCTATAGAATGGTTCAATATGTTCCTCACCTATAACAACTTCAGTCCCAGTGAACTTAGGCATATACTTATGATATTCTCCAGTAGGCATGGCATTTAAAGGAGTAGGCAGTACTAGAGGTCCATACATAGCAGCTATGATTCTTTCCATTTTGGTAGGTTCTGCCATAGCTGTGGTGGCTATAAGGGTACTAGAAGTTTGAATGACAAAGGGTTGAGGAGTGAGTGATAGGACTAAAGGAGTATGATGGATAGGAGGAGACGCTTCCTTTGGGCTTACAACGAAAGGAGAACCTAAATAATAAGGAGCTCTATGAATCTCTGATATTTTTTCTTCACTGCTAGTATTAGATGCTATACTTTCAACATGCATTTGTTCTATTACAGGATTTTCTTGGAGAGATATAGAATATTGTTTAGAACTACCTGAACCTTATGCTCCTTTATACAACGCCTTTCTCTCTTTGATGATTTTTTCAGGGTCAGGGACTAGGTCAGCTCGTGGATTTTGAGGATTTATCTAAGTATGCCTCACAAACTGAGCCAAAACTATGGAGTGGAGTCACCAAGAGGTTCGTCCTCCAGTAGAGCTGCCAGATAGATAATTACAACCTAAATAGTGTCCAAGCTTTTTCTATCATCAAATTTGGATTTTTGTCATCCCCCAGGGAAGCTGAGCTTCAGTCTCCTCTCCCCGGCAACAGTGCTAATTATGTTAGCACTCCAGGAAGCTCTCCTAGGTTGTAGCTCGGAGATGCCTGGTAACATATAAATATTCAATATCGTTCTCTAAACTATTGGAATGGATTGGGGTTTGGATCAAGTCATATGACTGTTTCAACTCAATTTTCACTCAAGACATGCATGAATACCCTCAGATTGAGAAGGCTTTCGACCACTAATGCTCAATAGTTTATAGATTCAATGAATAGATAGAGAATCATGATTGTACAAGTAGATGCATACATAAACACATATGAATGGCTAGCTACAGAAAGTAAATGAAGCTTGCAAATCTAATTTATCAACGTAGAGATAAGATGATAGTTATCTGGCATTCGACACAGAAGAAAACATGAATAACCTATTCAAGTGCAAGCTTAGAATAGAGAAGAAGATGGTGATTGAACATGTAACGACAAAAGAAGCTTGTATTATTGGAATGAAGATGAGACGCTGAGAGAAATAGAGTATCCACAGTCTCCAAAAGTTGAACCCTTGATCCTTTGAACTTTCAACCATTTATAGGCTTTTTACAATGCTCTTGAGCCCTCTGAGGCTTGAGATGTCTTGATCTATCCCTTCTGTCTTCTTAACTACTTGATGCCATAACTAGACAAACATGAGCTCAAAGGTATGTTTTTCTAACAACAGAGTAACCAAATTCTGGTAATTTTGCCACGCGGTCAAGTGGCTCGTTCATGCTAGCGATGTTCCATGACCATTTATGTTGGTTCAGCTACATCGTGTTGTTGTTTTTCCCCTTTCAGCCATATATTCCGTTATTTCAGTTCAACTGTCTAACTATCAAAAAACACTGACAGAGTCAACAAATTTCCTCCTTGGGTGACTGGTGGGAACTGGGATATGGGGCCGCTGGATCAATATGATCAATGGACAAGATCATATCATAGAGATAGAGGAATTGGTATCGCATCGACGAATTTGAAAGTGAAAGGTGGTATTTCAGGCGAGATCACAAGAGGTAAGTGGTAATTCGGATTAGCACCCGATTCCACTCATCAAGTGACATGTAGCAGTGAGGAGGAGAGAGGAAACCACTTTTTGGGCAGTTAATCCTCGTGCATGTTGCTCACCCGAAATCGTTGTGAACTGTTGGATATGGAGGAAGAACAACAGTTGAGGATAATCATGCAAATTGATTTGATCAGCTAAGCGATAACCATCAGATCGAGTTCAGATCAACGGTCAATATCTGATCATTAATCGCAGAGGTGAAGGGTTGGCAGACAGTGTGATGGAATTGTGATACACCAATGGGTGATTAAGCGATGCGCGATAACCATTGGATCGACGAATGAAATGGACAGTGGAGATCGATCTGATTAGAGGTCTGAGAATGGAGAGTGCAGTGGAAAAGAGATGAACCAAGAGCAGACCCACCGATATTTATGAGCGCGGGTGTATAATTTTTAAGTTTGGCTTATGGCCAAAGTGGAGCAAGAGGAGACATGGACCATCAGAGCTAAAATAGGGGACTTTTCCTTTAAAATAGCAGCGGTGCACCTCAGGGCTAACATGTTCCATGTATATTGGCCTGATACCAAAATGATTCTAGAATGCAAAGAATGACATAAAAGGAATGGTC
The DNA here is from genome assembly GCA_000404065.3 of Pinus taeda. NCBI lineage: Eukaryota > Viridiplantae > Streptophyta > Pinopsida > Pinales > Pinaceae > Pinus > Pinus taeda. The sequence goes on along the minus strand of APFE031415513.1, from coordinate 8,804 downwards.
AGTGGACATTGAGACAAAATAACGCAAATAAGAAAAATGGGCGTGAGGATAGATTGCACGTGCAAGACAACAATTTTGAATGCCTAGGGAATAAATTAGTACGCAACTATTGATGAGATTCATCAATAAGTATATTATATCAGTCACAATTCCATCCTCCAACTTATTAAATTATTTTTTTCTCATATTTGTCTACAAATTTCATTATAGTATGATTAATTTGAGAGTAAAAGATGTTTTGTTATGTCATGTTGTCTAATGTGTGTTAAATGTAAGAATTGGAGCAATTTTGACTTAATTTGAGTGCAGGAACTCAGACTAAACAACAAGGAGAGATTCTAGGATTTTGTCCACCTCCTTAAATCCTTCAATCAATCGAAGATCCCCACTCTATCTCTCATCAACTCGGTGTCATTGGCAGCCAAGCAGGCCAAGTTCATTAGCAGTCGAACCATTGCAAGTCAAAGAAGAGGTAGATTCACCTATTCTAGAGTTAGGGAGTCAAATATCCCTATTTTCTAGGGAGTTGTTGGTAGCTCCACTTTTTTATAAATAAATAGGCTCAGGAAATCATTAGGACTCGAAGTTTTATTATAGCCAACAGAACATTGAGCTGAAGCACTTTTGACTATTATTTAAATGATGTATTTGACATTTTTGAAATGATAATGAGAAGTTCTATTTTGATCTAGCACTAAGTTAGTTCAGAGGGATGAAGCTCTTGGGTTAAGGCCTAACCCTAGCAGCCTAAGTCCCTCTCATGTATCTATATTTCTCTTGGCCTAGAATGTTGATTAGTTGTTGAATTTTATGCATATTTCCTTATAGCTTAGAAGATTGATTAGTTGTTGCAGTTCAGTAGAGTAGAATTCATCAAAAAGTCTACAACTGTGATCCTTATCTTATCTCCCTCATGGGAGCATGATTATAGGACCCCACCACCATAGCCAAAAAATAGAGTGTGATTTCATGTTCATTGCATAAATCAAGTTTCAACGTTAGTTAGATAGTTTGTTGATGATTTCTTGGAAATATTTACATTTGGTATCTTGCTTCACTTGCTTCACACATGATTTTCGTAGCTTAGAAGGTAGCTCACTACATAGATCAAGTTCTTAGCATTAGTTAGATAGTTTTCCAAATTGAATTCATCTTTTCCACATGTACATGTAATATTTTGCAAATGAAAAGAGAAACAGGTGCATGTGTTGTTGCAAGGTTGTTGGATCGAGAGGCAGGGGAACCTTTTACTGTCTCCATCTAATACCTTTCCACTCCATTTTGATTCATTTCAACCCATGTTTTTGATCTTTGTTTTTGGGTCATTGTGAGAATCCATATTAGCCCAAATCCGACCTTCTTAAAGTGTTGGGCTTGGCTAGCGATGGTGATAACCTTCCATACATTTCCCACAACCTTCATCTAGGTTTCCATCACTTCATCCCATCATTCTTACCCTCTAAACCCTCTCAGACAACTTCCTGTAGCATTTCAAGCCATCCTGTAGCAGTACAAGAATCTTGCAGCACACCTGTAACAACCTATTTTAACCATTTTTGGACCTGCAATGATAACGCAACTTATTTTAGGTGTAGTTTGACCCCTCAGCTCGAAATCCATGACCAGAAGTACCACCTAGGCCATTCCCTTCATTCCTTTTCCTTTCCTACAAGATCAAATAGCATTAGTTCTTTTATTCTGAATCTAGCAATTAGGACTTTATTTACACTACAATTGTGAGAGACACAATCAATGCATGCATTCTTGAGTTTTGAATTAGTAGGATAATCTCTTGTTTTCAAGAAAACATGATAGCTAGATGATTGAGTGAAAACTAGAATAGTTTCCTTCTTGTAGATTATCATAAGTCTTGTTTTCTTTCATAGAATTTACAAGTTGATAGCATTTACAAGTTTAGGTTGAAAAGCATTTAATATCTCATCACTAGAAATAGCTTTTACATTCTTCTTGCAATTGTTAATCTTCTTTCATTTCAGTAGAGGAATGGTCTAGAACCGTAATGATCAAGTGACCCACTTGAGGGTGGCATGAGTAGAATGATGCATATGTTGTGTATATAATACTACCACATCGAATTTTGTACAAAACCTCGGGTTGATAATTAAATTTGAAGAGCCTCTGGAAGTTGCAACACTCTTGGTTCAATACGAGGGTTAACCATGTTTTTGGCATTGTTGTTGGGGAGGTGTCTAGGTAGATCTTATTTATACTTTTCTTTCTATTTTTCATTTAGTATTTAGATGTTATTTCTACTTTCCTTTCTATCTTGCATTTGGTTTTGAAAAATCACATTAAAAAAAAAAAAAAAAAAAAACTTTCATGCCTCGTGGGAGTAGAGACACTTCAGGAAAATTCTTGCTAAATACCCCCACACCATCAAACATTCAACCTTCACTCTTATTCAGTGACTATCAACTTCCCTCTCTAACTACAGGGGAGTTAGAAGACCCCTTAGGTGAACAACTTAAGATATTTGAATAACCTATTGGGGAAGAAGAAGAACCCATTCTACATACCCACACCATGGATGAAAACATAAATGAGGATGATTTTCCCATAGAGAAACTAATGGAGACGCTAAGATGAATAATATAAGCCATTCTGCCCTTCCTCACTTCCATGGCTTAACCTTAGATGACCCCGATACTTTTTTTTTGAGTTTGCTGTTGTCTATATAAATTATGATTATACCTCTGATGACCAGACGCTGGAGTTGTTCTAATGTGCTGGTTCATGGGTATATTTGGGGATAACATCACTACCTGGGATCAAATGCATAAATCCTTTAACAACAAGTACAAGGACTGTTGTAGGTCCAAAGACACCAAAGAGGAAATCTTTAGAATGACCCTTGGACCTGATGAATCCATGGAAAACTATGAAGAAAGGTTCCAAACTCAGTTGTCGGAGGGCCAAATTCACCCTTGATCCTGAATCACTCAAGTTAATCCTTCTTAGAGGAATCAGGGAGGAAACTAGAAACCCTAAACATGCTATCTGGGGAAGACATCTATCAGCTACCCTATGAAAACATCAAGACAATATTCAAAAACCATTATAAGGATGCTAGAAAGAAGGGTAGGTCTAGTCAAGATTTGGCCAGTTCCTCTTCCTCTGCAACATCCATCAAGAATGAAATTGGAAACATGTTGGGGGACTTTAAAAGTGAAATGATGCACACCTTCACTATGAAAATGGACACCTCAATAGGAGACAAGAGGAAGCAGAGAGAGCCTTAGCTATCTTTTCCCTAAATGCACTAGAAGGCACCCAAGAAATGAATGTTCATTAAATGTTATAGAGGTTTTCTCAGTCTATGAGGAAAACCATTCCACATATAAGTGCCCTTCTTTTCCTAGATTGGAAGTTGTATACCAAGGGGCAGAAGGTGGGGTTGAACAACTCTATTTCATCAATCAAAGAAGGCATCAAGGACCTCAGCCATACTAGCAGGGCATGCAAGGTGCATCCTACTCCTATTGCCATCCCAATCAGAATGCACCCCTACCACCTTGGTATTCTTCCACTCATCCTTAATTGTCCATACTTCTCCTTTTCCTTATGCACCTCAGTATCCTCCCCAACCTGTAAATCAAACATTTCATTCATATGTTTCTACACATCCTCAATGGAATAACCCATCACAAGGTTAGAGGCCTCAACTCAACCAACCTCCTTCTTTACTGCGTCCACCTCCATCTCAACCATAACTCATTCGTCCTACTCCACCCAAGAAACCTTAGTTGCCTGCTCAGCCAAATTTGAACCCGAATAACTAGCAGGCACAAAAGGTCTATAGTGGAGAGACATCTTACCCTACCTATGTTAAGGAGATTCAAGAAATCAACCTAAGGTCTGGAAGAGTTCTCTTAGGTAACCAACCTCCATCTCCACCTGGGTATCTTGAAGAGGAAAAGGAAGAAAGAATCCCTTAAGTAAATCTACCCCATTTTCCTGAAACATTGATCCATCCTAACCAGCACACACCATAAGAGACCGAACTTCTGGGAGAATTGAAAAACATGTGTGTTAAAATCCCACTCCTCCAAGATATCAAGGATGTTCCCATATGCAATAAGCTTATAAAAGAGAAATTCTTCAAACATCATGGGAGGATAAAGAAAGACACCCTTAACATCAATGTCATTGGTCAATTATCTGATCTAATGCTGGGGAGAGTGATTTACCCAAAGTATATAGACTCTAGAAGTCCTGTGGTAGATGTGCACATTGATGGCATCATTGTCCCTCACACCTTGATTGATCTTGGGGCTAACATCATTTTCATGACTAAGGAAACCATGCCTAAGCTAAATCTCCAAGGATCTTTGAGAAAGACCACCACAATGTTGCAACTTGCAGATAGGTCCACATTGGCTCCCGAGTGAGTTGTTGAGGATGTAATCGTCTGTATTGAATCTTGGGAGTATTTAGCTGACTTCCTAGTTCTCAATCCCAAGACCAAATTCAATGCTTATCCTCTCATCCTTGGAATACCATGGCTAGCCACTATAGATGCTTACATAAGTTGCAGAGTTGGGAATCAGAATATTAATAATGAGCATTTGTTCAAACAGTTGGTATTGTATCATCTTTCTCATCCATCCATTGAACATGACTTACCCCTATCGTTGGAAGAGTAGGAGGAAGATGAAGTGTATCATATAACATCCCATCCAATCTATACCTTAGATGTTTTTATAGGAGTAGGGAAACCTAATGAATATGACCTTATTGACCAAATCCTCCAGAACCAGCCCCCCAACACCATGCCTTTTGATGGTCTTATGGAGGAATTTGAGGGTAATCCTTGGATTGAGTTATTCTTAGTGGAACCAAGTCTTGCACATGGCAAAATGGAAGAATTTTGTCCATCTAAAACCTTGAATATTAACCCCTCTCTCTCAGCCAACGAAGAAGAGAAGTTTTGCAAAATTTTGAGAGAGCACTTAGATGTCTTTGCTTGGAGCTATAAAGAAATGAAAGGGGTTCGTCCTTCGATGTGTACTCATCACATCTACATCAAGGAAGGATGAAAACATATGTGCCAACCTCAAAGGATAATGAACCCAGCCCTCAAAGACATAGTAAAGGAAGAGTTGCAAAAGTTATTGGATGTAAGGTTCATCTACCCCATCTCAGATAGTGAGTGGGTGTCCCCTCTAGTTTTGGTCCTAGATAAGAATGGAAAGTGGATGATTTATGTGGACTACAGAAAGATAAACAAAGACACTAAGAAGGACCACTTCCCTTTACCTTTCATTGATCAAGTTTTGCATGGTCTTGTAGGGAAGAAGTTCTTCTCTTTCTTGGATGGATTCAGTGGTTACAATCAGATCCAAATCATCCCAAAGGACAAAGATAAAACTACATTCACTTGTCCTTGGGGTACCTTTGCTTATATGGTCCTTGCTTTTGGATTATGTAATTCCCCTGCCATTTTTCAAAGGCCATTTCTCATCATATTTGTTGAGCTAGTCCTTGACTTCGTAGATATCAACATGGATGATTTAACTCTCTATGGGTGTGAGTTCTTAGAGGCTATCTCTAACCTCGGGAAAGTCCTAAATAAATGCATTGAAATGAATCTCTCACTTAGTCATGAGAAGTATGAATTCTTGATTAATTTAATGACCGTCCTTGGCCATTCAATATCTTAGGGAGGAATACAAGTGGACCTAAACAAAATTTCCATCATAAAAAGGGTCCCCACTCCTCAAAAGCAGAGGGATGTTAGGAGCTTCTTGGATTAAGATGGATATTATAGGAGGTTTATCAAAGACTTTAACAAAGTATCCTCACCATTGTTTGGATTTTTGGTCAAGGACTCTGAATTTTGTTGGTCAAATAGCTTCAGAAAGGCTCTAGAGATCTTGAAAGACAAATTAACCACTACACCCATACGTAGAGGCCCAAATTGGACTCTTGCTTTTCACATCCATGTTGATGCATCTGAAAATTTTGTAGGAGAAACTTTAGTCTAGATAGATGACCAGTTGCTTTATGCCATTTACTCCATTAGCAAAATTCTATCTAAGGTTGAATTGAATTACACTGTAACTAAGAAGGAGCTCCTAGTTATTGTTCACTCTTTTAACACATTTAGAAACTACATCACTAGATATCAAAATTTTGTGCATACTGACCATGAAACTATAAAGTAATTAATGAATAAGCCTGATGTGAATGTTAGAATGATTAGATGGTTTCTTCTATTATAACAATTTAATTTCACTATCATTGATAAGCCAAGTAAAGAAAATGTAGCTGAAGATTTTTTTCTAGACTTACTTTGCCTACAGGTGATGAAAGGATGGTTGATGATCAATTTCCAGATGAACACTTATTTTCTATCTCAATTTTCTTTCCATGGTTTGCTGGCATAGCCAACTACCTAGTTTCTACAAAATTCCCTTTGAATCTGTCATCTAGGGAGAAGAGCATAATTGTAAGGAAGAGTGCCCTTTTTACTTGGATTGGGGGAAATCTCTTCAAGCTGGGATTGTTAGCACTGAGGTGCAACGTTGCTATTTTAATGAAAATGTCCCCTGTTTTAGCTCCGATGGTCCATGTCTCCTCTTGCTTCGCTTTGGCCATAAGCCGAACTTCAAAAATTATACACCCTCGCTCATAACTATCAGCTGATCTATTCTCAATTCATCTCTTTTCCGCTGTGCTCTCCATTCTTTGACCTTTGATCAGATCAATCTCTACCATCCATTTCATTCATCGATCCAATGGTTCTAGCACATGGCTTAATCGCCCATTAGTGTATCGCAATTCCGTTGCACTGTATGCCAACCGTTCACCTCTACGATTAATGATCAAACCTTGACCATTGTTCTGAACTCGATCTGATGGTTGTCGCTTAGCCAATCAAATCAACTTGGATGATGATCCTCAACCATTGATCTTCCTCCATAATGTCCGACGGTTTACAATGATTTTGGGTGAACAATGTGCACAAGGATTAATCGCCCAAAAAGTGATTTCCTCTCTCCTCCTCGCTGCTACGTGTCACTTGACGAGTGGAATCAGGTGCCTATCCAAATTACCACTTACCTCTTATGATATTGCCTAAAATACCACCTTTCTCTTTCAAATCTTCCGATGTGATATCAATTCCTCTATCTCTATGTTATGATCATGTTCATTGATCATATTGATCCAATGGCCCTGTATCCCACTTCCCACCAGTCACCCGGGGAGGAAATTTGTTGGCTCTGTCAGTGTTTTTTGACAGTCAAACAGTTGAACTGAAATAACATAATATATGGCTGAAAATGGAAACAAACAACGTCACGATGTAGCCGAACCAACAAAAATGGTCATGGAACATCGCTAGCACAAGTGAGCGACCTGACAGCATGACAAAATTACTAGAATTTGGTTACTATGTTGTTAAGTAAAGAGACCTCTTAGCTCATGTTTGTCTAGTTATGGCATCAAGTAGTTAAGAAGACATAGGGGATAGATTAAGACATCTCAAGCCCTAGAGGGTTTGAGAGCATTGTCAAAATCCTATAAATGGTTGAAAGTTCAAAGGATCAAGGGTTCAACTTTTGGAGACTGTGGATACTCTGTTCCTCCTAATGTTTCATGCTCATTCCAATAATACAAGCTTATTTTGTTGTTACATGTTCAAATGTCATCTTCTCCTCTATTCTAAGCTTGCACTTGAATAGTTTATTCATGTTTTCTTCTGTGTCTAATGCCAGATAATTGTCATCTTATCTCTACGTTGATAAACTAGATTTGCAAGCTTCATTTACTTTCTCTAGCTAGCCATTCATATGTGTTTATGTATGCATGTGCCGGTACGGTCAAGATTCTCCATCTATTCATTGAATCTATAAACTATTGAGCATTAGTGGTTGAAAGCCTTGTCAATCTGAGGGTGTTCATGCATGTCTTGAGTGAAAACAGAGTTGAAACAATCATCTGACTTGAGCCAAAACCCAATCCATTCCAATAGTTCAGAGAATGATATTGAAGATTTATATGTTACCACGCATCTCCAAGCTAAAACCTAGGAGAGCTTCTTGGAGTGCTAACATGATTGGCGTCGTTTCCAGGGAGAGGAGATTGAAGCTTAACTTCCTTGGGGGACAACACAAATCCAGCTTTGATGATAGACAAAGCCTTGACACTATCTGGGTTGTAATTATCTATCTAGCGGCTCTACTGGAGGATGAACCTCTTGGAAACTCCACTCCATAGTTCTGGCTCAGTTTGTGAGGCATACTCAGGGAAATCCTCAAAGGCGACAAGCTAACCTAGTACCTGACCCTGAAAAAATCATCAAAGAAAGAAAGGCGTTGCAGAAAGGAGCATCAGGTTCAGGTAGTTCTAAATAATATTCTATATCTCTCCAAGAAAATCTTGTAATAGAAAAAATACATGTTGAGAGTATAACATCTAATACTAGCAGTGAAGAAAAAATCTCAGAGATTCATAGAGCTCCTTATTCTTTAGGTTCTCCTTTCATTCTAAGCCCAAAGGAAGCCTCTCCTCCTATCCATCATACACCTTTAGTCCTATCAGTCAGTCCTCAACCCTCTGTCATTTAGACTTCCAGTACCCTTATGGCCACCACACCTATTGCAACACCTACTAAAGTGGAAAGAATCATAGCTGCTAGGTATGGACCTCCAGTACTACCCACTCCTTTGAATGCCATGCCTATTGGAGAATATCATAAGTATATGCCTAAGATCACTCAGACTGAAAATGTTATAGCTCAGGAACATCTTGAATCATTCTATAGCTATGCTGATAACTTG
>APFE031415509.1:0-13379 GCA_000404065.3 Pinus taeda | reverse complement strand
ATCTCCTTTTCACAAATTAGATCTGAATCAAGTAGATATTCTTCTTACAGCTGTACCCAAAACACAGTACCAAAAACCATACACCAGAAAACAGAACCCAGAACACAGCAGCAATAGTCAAAAGTAGCTAGATCACAACTTAGATTATATACGCTATTTCAACAGCCTGAAACTAGCGTGCATACGCTTCTGCGTATGGAACAACCTGCGTATGCGCCCCTTTACTTCACTAAAAACTGCGTGTATACGCGTCTTTGCCTTAATGAACCTGCGTACATATCTATAAAGGACAACACACTCTTCCAGATATTCAATCACTAATTAACCCAGATTATCAGACTTATAGATCAAACAAGCGCCACATCTAGCAGATCAAAATCATACAAAGATACTGCCATTCAGGCTTAAAGATTATGACCCATGAATAGAACTTATCCTTCCTTTTGCGCTAAGGTTCCTCCTACCTTCAGATCCAGATCTGCATCACCACCCAATATACCAGCTCTAGCACTTTATCAGATCTTTAATAATAATTCAAATGATTATTTGTCACAAGATCTCCTTCCTCTTTTATAGCCTTACGTCTTCCCCAATACCATGGTCCAAAACCATAACATTTCAATACCATGAACCCAAAACTAGGGATCAACACATCTAATGAGACGCCATGGTCCAAAACATAGGTTCAAGTTCCAAGATCTAACTGCCATGGACCAAAAGAATGATCCCCAACATATACGCGCTTTTGTAATGTATAACCCACGTGTATACGTGCCTTCATATAGATGAACCTGCGTATATGTCTTTTTCTACTTTCTGAGTGCCTGAACTGAGATCTGATACCAAAGAAGGTTTCCATCAAGGACAACACCTGTGCCATAGCTCCAAACCTATGCCATAATGCCAACATAACATTGTTGTTCATTTACAGATCGGTATTGTTGTTTAATTAGCTATGGTTTACCTCTAATCGTGGTTGTTGTTCATTTGGGTTACCGTTCCAATGCAACTGCAATTGTGGTTCCTTTATAACCATGGTTAATACTTATTATGCTAAACTCGGATTCCTAATTCCATCATTATAGATCCACTATGTGTGACTTCATGGGTGTTTGACTTCAGTTCCTATATTCACATTCCATGAATTGTGCTGATAGTACCTTGAGGACCATTGTCATTGTTGGTGGTTTCTCTCGTGCTTGTTAACATTTTACTTCATTTACTGGTAATCAAGTGACTTTATAGCATGTTCGACATCAACACATCTATTCGCATGCTAGGATCTATACTTTGATCAGGTTGTGTTGGAGCGCAAGACCCTAGACTCAGATCACAAAAGTCCAGGTTGCGAAGTGATGTGACATGGTTATGATGATATGCATGTCTCTTTCAGATGGTTGGTTGTGACCAGACCATTAGTTATCATATGTGATCCTTCTCATCATTGGATGGTTGCGACCATACCTTGGTTTCATTATGATCCTCCTTAACGGATGGCTATGCCCATACCCAGATCCAATTACATGATCATTCTCTGGATGTCTGCTTCCATACCATGATTCATGTATCATTTGACAGAGATCTCAGTTTATGTATATGTATATGTACTTACTTGCAGGTTTTCCAATGGTAGACTGGTTCCCCGCACTCATTTATAAAGCATTTCATCCCTCACGCCAACTCGGGCTTCACACTTTAGGGGGCATCTGTTATGTAGAATTTTTTCACTGTCCCTGTACTCCCCATTCCTTGATCGTCAAGAACCTCTACAATGAACCATGCATGCTTTTCCTTCATGACGAAACTCCGACTGTGTCCCTCTTCATGAGCAGAGAAAATTCCCTTTTTTACCATTTCCCCTAAAACTTCCATTTTTCCCAGTTTACAAGACCAATGATAATGGCCTTTGTCTTCCCCACAGTGATGTGTATAGATTAGCACTACTCCTCACATCAGTCCTGTTATGGAAAGTTTTTTAAATTAGAGCGGAAGCTTCCAGCTCTAGAAGCTTCGCAACGGAAGTCTGGTAAATGGTTTGGCTGGATGGGGTCAACGATGACAGTTTGGGCTCTTTTCCCCTATAATGATGGAACTACCTCAAGGAATAAGACCTTCTCCCATGAGAAGAGGATCCATCTCCCATCCATTTTCCTATGTAAACCTCCCTTCTTCCCAAGCACCAATTAGTGTTATAGTTGTAGAGTTTTGGTTGAGTGTTGATGTTATTTTGGTTTGGAGTAGACAAGCAAGCTATTACTAGTTGTAGCTATCTAGTTGCGTGAGGGAGAGGTGTGTTTTGGTTTGGAGTGAAGCCTAAAGGGAAGAGCTTTAAAACTATTGTTGTTTGAAGCCATCATGGAATGCTAGCAGAAGTGTGTGGGAACCTGGTCTTGTCAGAGAAAATTGTAACGTCAAGACGAATGGTTGTAATCTTTCTTTGATATTAATATATGCAATTATCAATTGATTTCCTACATGTTTTGTAATATTACATATTCATGTCTTAATGTTTCTTGACTTGTTAAGTAGGTTGAAATGAAATTTTCCTATTATTATGTTTGTGTGTTGTTGTTGTTTACTTGTTTCAAGAGCTTGAAGATGGAAGCGAGAGATCGTTGGAGCGAGCAAGCGAGGACATAATCAAGCAGGATAAGCAACCAAGAGGTAGGCCCTATTGATTGATTCTAACCTAAGGAAATCTTCCATAGAATGTATCTATTGTGGCTAGACCTATTATCGGGCTAGTGGAATTCATTTGTGTCCACAGTTATAATTTTACTTCACCACACCACTCCACTACTTGCACAACCATTTTGGATCCCCCATAATAAAACACCTCAATCCACTTACAGTGTTGAGGTATTACAAAATGATTCTCCAGCTGCCACTGAAGAACAAAAACTAGAAGAAGAAGATTCAAATAAGGTCCAAGAATCATGGATTCCTATCAATAAAGCGTAGTTGTTGGAACCTAATATTGAAAATTTTATTGCATGCCTATAACCATATTCTATGAATGAGGATCACATCTGTAAAGACCCGTATGGCATGATAGAAGGAAGCCAAGGAAGAAAAGATTACTTTGAGTCTTAGTTCAATGCAATCATTGGATCCCAAGACTCAATTCTTCAGTATTTTCTGACATCATCTCAATCAAGGCAATTGATCTCTCATATATTGGTACATCTCAAAGAGTATCTTTCAAAACTGCATATGATTTTACCTATCATCTTGTTACACACATGGTTCCATTGGAAGTATTTGTATACTTGAACGCGGTTTATTTTCAAGTATAGTAGGACATATAAAAAATAAAAAAAGGTAAAGAGAAAAATTAGTCCTATTGTGAAAATCAGCTTGCTAGCACAATTGGACATGAGCTTTGCTTGAAAACCAGGAAACTGGCGAGCGAATCTCACAATAATTTCTGCAATTTTATGATAGTATCAATATTTTATTATGGTTCTTCAAATCATTTTTGGTTCTATGCTCAAGTTGGCTGATGTGGGATTCCTTAAGGTCCACCTTCCAACATATCTTGTCCCATTTTCCTCAACACCTTATCTGGGATCAAGATCAGAGATTATTTGGAATGCCTTGGAACTTGCATACATCAATGGCAAGCCTCCTCGTTGAAAACAATGGGAATACGACAATATCTCTTAATTGTCAAATCTTGTAGGTAACTCAACTTCAACACATGCGTTCATCCCTGTCAAGATGCACTCAGGTACCTTGACACTCATTTACATTATTGATGAGTTGTCTCACGTTGGTTAATGATTTTCATCAATAATCGGTAATCCAATGATTTCTTTCCATGCTCAACTTCAACACATTCATTCGCATGGTAAGAATTGTTCCATGAATTTTGGCTTTGATGAAGACTAATGGTTTTATGGAATCAACAACAAATTGCAGTAGCACATTTTATTGGTTTCTTGTAGCAGCATGTTCATCTTGTTTTTCAACAATAGCATGATGGTACCACTACAACACTTTTTCATTCATTTAATTTTAAAGCAAAACAATAAAATTGGGCCTATTTCAATCAATATGCATTATGTTTCATGGTTTCTACTTCAACATGCAGTACACAATCCAAATCAGAAATTCAAACTTGGAGAAAACAACTTTCTACAAAAATTGACATTTTCTACAATAGCTACCGAAAATTGCAGTTTCTGTAGTTATTGTTGTAACAACCTGTTTTTGTTGTAGAAGCTTGTTACAGAGGCAGTTTTGGCACAAATATTGCAAGATATTGGAGCGAAAATATTAAAAAAAAAAAAATCAGAGATTTTGGATTTTCTCATAATATGGTAAATTGAGTAAGAAACTGACAGAATTCCAAAAACGTGTAATTTTCCAGGACCTTTCAGTGGCTTTTTAAGGTGGATTTTCAATTTTCACCATTTTGGATAGATTAGGCCAGATTTTGGTATTTTTGCACAAAAAACGTCTTTTCTTCGTCAAAATGGGATTCATAAGGCATGAGATGGTAAAAAAGGTAAAAGTGCACCGTTTCCCTTTTGAAGCACTCAATTTGGCTTTGAAATGCATTCATGGCATATGTTTTTGTGCAAGATTGGATGACATCAAAAATCATTTTCAAAATTTTCAAAAGCTCAAGATTCAAGAATCTATTTGCCAATGGAATGGTTTTTTTCCAACATCTACAGCTCCTACTTAAGCATTTCAAGTTCTTCAAAATGTAAACTTGAGGTAAAAACTTGCATAACTCATTTTCGCTTATTAAAGATTGAGGAAAATATGATGAATAACCTCTTTTCCATCAACCATTACTAGCCACCATATCCTTCATTTTGCAAACCATTCATACCATCAACCATCCCTTTCACTTTTACACATTTTGATTAGATTTTCCTCTGTTCAAAAAATAATTATTTATGACAGCAATATAAACTCAACATACAAGGTTGCAATAGATGAATTCAAAAGTTGGGAAATGAAGATAATTTCAAGAACCAACTTCGCAAGTTTTTCTTGCTAAAAGTTGATTTGGAATCAATAAGGAAAGTAAAATCAAGAATACGAAACCATAATACAACCTATGCTTATGGTTTTGTAGCATGCATGGAAGAGGCTTGGAAATTATTCAAGTGAATACAATTTTTGTTCATAAGGCATTAAGGTAGGTTTTCACATCAAAAGTTAGAAGAAATGTCGACATCAAGATGCTCTTTCTAGAAATTGAAGGTAATCAAGCAACAATCTTTAGGAGCAAGCTTTGATTACTGTGAAGACTAGAGGTATGGCATAATTAGAGGTTGAATGGGTAGTTGAATGATGTGCTTCATCAATGAGGACTACTGGATCATTTCATGGGTATTATAATTTAGTTGTACTACATATTGCATTTACCTTTGAGAATGAAGTATTGGAATGGCTTGAGGTTTTTAGAAAGAGACACATTTATACACTTGAACAATAAGTCCAACATCATATATCACGTATAAAAATGATTTAGCAACATGATGATCAACAACACCAAGGTCACTTACATCAAAGGCTAGTTTTGTAAAGATATTTGTTTCTTTGAAGTAAACTACAAAACATAGAATATATGGACATTTAAAATGTATCTCACTTATGTTGTATGGCCTTTTTTAATCTATGATAACCCATTAAAACCTATTATATCTCATGATATCACGTTTTTCAAATGATGAGCAAGCTACAAGGGTGAAGAATTCATTTGTTTTTTTTTACCTTGTTGACTTGGTTTTGATCCTTTTTCTTGACTTCATAAAGCCACTCCATCCATCCATTCATATCAATAATATTGTCATTTGTGCATACACGTGTTAAATGAGCAACAATGTTACAAGAACCAAACGTCTAAGTTAGATGTCCATAATTCTATTATTTTTGTATGTGTCTTCATTGAACAAGTTAAAATGTGTTAAGTTGCACAATTTGACATTTTCTAGCAGTCTCCAAATTCTGAAGTGAAATCACAGGTTGATGAACTTTGAGTAGTGGCCTAGAAAAACTAGAATATGGGGAATGTAGAAGAAAGGTTGAGAAATGGTATCTACCATTCAGATTAACAAAGGAGCACTCTTATCACTCTAATGGGCCAATCAATGCCTTGGTCAAAGGCAAAATGCACAACAAAATTAAGTGACAAAGCATACTAGACAGCTATTCAAGTTTGCTAAGAAATGGTGTAAGAAAGTTAAGTCATTCCCAAAGATACATTCTGGAACAAGTATGTTGATCAAGTTTTGTTATTTTCATGAGGACATGCAAAGATCTCAGTGTGAGGGAGTTGTTGGGCCACTCATTTGTCATCATTTTTACTTGTCTTTGTCATTCATTAAGCCATTACTTCCAACCATCCATTGTACCATTTCACTCATTTGCCACCATTTTCACCATAATTGTTGGCTTTTTGGGGCCTGACCTAGGTTCAGAGTTAATTAGCCAAACAAATCCTTGTACTACTGACCCTTTTGGCAATAGTTCGTGGAGTGTGTACCGACGTCTCACCCGAAGTAGTGTGGGGGGGTATTGAAACTAGATTACCGCACCCTTGAGATGTCTGAGGGGTTGACCTAGTCTTATTTTGAGTCTCTTCACATAATTTACTTCGTGTACCTCCCTAGCCTTCACGCCCTAATAAAATTTCCTTCATGTATCCCTAACCAAGGGTTGTGGGGCTCTCGCCTAGTGGAGCAGTGATCTTCACTATTCCTCTAAGTCAAGCCCACAATCCTACTTATCTTCTTATAACAGTTAGTTATCTTCGCATAAACAGATTTCTTATAGTATATTTACTCATTCAGCACATTCATATGAATTCGGGCAGTAAATAAATAGTAAACTTGCTATTCATACCCAATAATGCATAAACAGGAAAATATACATAGAAATATGGTAAAACTTCTCTTTATTAATCCTTCCAATGGTTACAGACTCGACCTGTTGTTATAGACATATTTGGGCACTTCAACCCCAATCTTATATGTCAATAAACTAGGGCTCTTCAACCCCTAAAAGAGTTGTTTCATGCCCTAAAAGAACATGGTCATCTGATTACATCATTCCACAAAAATCCCTCCTGAGAAACCATCCAGAATTGGCTTAAACTGGACCATACTAACTGCTCCACTTTCAGGGTGCAATGCATACTGACTTCTACACTAGCCAGGTGTGATGCACACTGATTAGGCCTTCTATAGGGTGTGATGGGCAAGGATGGACAAATTTTCGAGACAGTTTGCTAAGTGGATGCTCATGGAATCTTCTAAAAACTTCTCTTATGACACTTGCCTCTCTGAATTTGCCCAGGGATGAGTAAGAGATCCAAGAAATCTCCAAGTGGAACCAATTTTAACAAGTGGAATCAATTGTAACGAGTGGAATGACACTAATCAAAACCCTAGAGATGACTCACACCCTTGTACACATCTATAAATGAATCCCTCATCTAAGAGATCCAGAGGCTAGAATATTGTGAATTGCAAGGAAGTGTTGATAGTTTGTGTTTGAGATAAGGGCATTGTATTGTTGGTGTGATCTTGCTATTTCATGAGGTGAAGAGGGATTGATGTTTGGAGGATGATGTTGGATAAGACAAATGGGTTGTAATTCTCCCTTCTATTTAATAAAGTTCTTCAAGTTTTCTTCCATATAATTGTGCATTTGTGAATGTTATTATTTGTGAATGCCATTGTATGTTCATTATACATCTGATTTTGTAGTGTTTATGTTACAATACATCAAGATGCTTTGATGATTCTTTGCTACTGTGTTTCTACAAGTACTCTTCAAGTGGGATAAGTACGGAGAGGAGTTGCAAGCTTTGTCAAGGGGGTGAAAAATCGAGCAAAGGATTAAGCGGAAGTTCCAAGTTGGTCCTCTCATCCTTCTCTTATTTATTGTGCATAAAAGAAATCGTTGAATTACTTTACACAGTTGTTTCTAAAGTAGCTGCCAAACCTAGAGGGCTAGTTGATCCAAAAGACACCAGTTTTCCTAGGAACAAAATGGTGACTCCACTGGGGACCGCATAGATGTTTGTTTGTTGTTGTTGTTTATTTTATAAACTATAGACAGAGCCTGAAGTCAGCCAAGTAGCCTTCGAACTGCTCTTGCTCTGCAATTGCATAGTAGATGAACGTTGCTTCAGTCAATCTCTAGTTTAGTTTATGAATTAAAAGTTTGACTTACAAGCATTCTATATGCCCTTTTGGTAGCCTAGTAACATCTTAAGTCATTCCTATATACTTTTCTCATTATTTTCCATCATACCTCAGCTTAACTCACTGAAAACAGCTGCAAATTTGAGCCAAAACCCACTTCAGTTGAGCTCCTTGTCCCATCGCATTGTCTGCCACTATCAACCAGTATGCATCACACTTCCCGAGTCTGTAAAGTGCGATGCATCCCTGTTTCTGTGAAGCCCAGGTGCGATGACTGACTGAACCTATTTCCATTCTAGAAATTTGGGGTTTTGTCCTTATATTCAGTTTTGTTTAGTTGTTTTTGCGGCTTATGAACAGTACCTCATTACTGAAGCCTGCTTGCATCACATAGATTAGCTTCCATTGACTAGGATTAGTAAATGTTTTTTATGTATTTGTCCATCATTTACAATCCTTTGTCGAAAAGTTTCTTAAATCAATCTGTCGTTTTGGTACAAAAAGTGTCGTAATTGTCGTTTTGTGTCAAAAAGAGAAATGTCGTGGATTATTCCTTCCCTGGATAGTCGATTGAAATTTTTGTCATGTATTTGATTTTATTTGTTGATATTCGAAGTGTCAAAAGCATTTTCTATCTATAATTGAAAAGTTTCGTTTAGTCTTCCTATCTATTTTGAAAAAGAAATTGTCGAAAATGTCACTTTGAAAGAAATATTTCAGATCTTTCCTACATTTAGTTTTCCTTTTTGGTATTTTTTCACATTAAGGAGAACGAAAAACAAATACATGCATTTCCATTTTCATTTAATTTGTGTGTGAAAAATGATTTAGGAAAGTGCACTAGTGTGTGCTCTTTGCTCTTTGTTTGAAAGAATCATAATTTTGTTTCCCTAGTAGCTAGGATTTTCATTGCCCAAAATAAACAATGGTTGATTATCATTGTAGATTGCATTTTAGGAATTTCAAATCAACATCACATGGTGAACCATTGAAAGGAAAACTTTAAACAAGTTCAACTCTAAAATAAATCTCAATGAACCTAACAACGCTTTGGAACTTAACACAACACATCTGAAGGTCTAGGCTAGAGACATGTTCCCGCGTCATAAAAACTAGTAACTATCGTTTTTATCAAAGGTTTGGTTCTTCCTCCCCTTGATACGACAAGTGCTAGCACAGACTTATGCTCCCTATACCATCGTGTATATATTGGGAGACCACAATAGGCTTATATCCTTTATCCATAGGAAGCTGTGTCTGCTACCCTATCGATCGCAATGCACTGAACACAACATTTGGGAAGATTGACTGTCATACATAAGTCCTTGGTAATTTCTCTTTAATTTATCACTAAGGTGTATATTGTAGTTTTGTGATTGGTTTGGTAATCCCTCTGTCTAGATTTTCCAGAGTAGTCACTTTCGTTCCTTTTCGACTCTTTAAAGGAAAAGGTCCATCTGAGCACTTGTCACTTCAGGCTCATTAAAAATCGAAGGGGACTAGAGTCATCTTTAGCTTTTTCTTGACTCTTAAAAACTGAAAAGCAAATTTGTGTCAAAGTGTCGTTAAAATTAATTGAAATCAGAACAACATCCCTGTTCCTTAGTCAATATTAGTTTGAGATATATGGAGACAAATTCGAGATCCACCAATCAAGGAATCCCTTTTGAGGGGAATCCTAGTCCTTTTTCTTCTTGGGCAAATATTGGTGCTCTGTATATGGCCACATTGTCCCTCCCAAGAATTACAATTGGCCTGCCAGTATGGCTATTCTCAACCTCTGTGGTTCAAAATATTGTGATTCCTTCACAATCGAATCAGCATCCAGTTGATACTAAAGTTGACCCTTCGCCTTCTTATTCGTATGTTTCTCCCTCCCCTTATTCCTCTTTGCTTGGTGAAAGTAGCAATGCTAGTAACCAGGTGACTGAGAAGAAGAAGAAAGGGAAGGAGAAGAAGAAGAAGCTAATTCAGCAAGGAGGCAACCATGCATCATCTGGTGAAAATCTGCACACTAGACTTTCAAAACCCAGATTTCAATGCGTAATTTGTAAAGGAGACCATTTTCATCGAGATTGTTCGTGCTTTCCTTAGATCTTGAGAGAATGGTCCCCCCGTTCGTACCACCCGATGTCATCAACCTCTGGTGATCATGTTGACAGCACATCATCAGCTAGTAATAGTGAATTTCATGGACAGAAAGGAAAGGTCAAAGTTCCATGCAGGTTATGTGAAGGAAACCATACCCTTCACCATTGTCCTTTTTTGGATGAAGCCAAAAGAGTATTGGATAATCATCCTGCTTCACCGCAGCGACTTCCAACTGGTTACCAGAAACTCTCCCCAAGTCCTTTACTAGTTGAACAACCCACTGACTTAAATCAATCGTTAGTCAAAACCAATCTCTCTGAAAGTGAATCTCATGAGTCCATACCCGACCAAAGCCAACAGGTCGAGGTGGTGGTTCACCCAATTTTACCTTCAGAAGATCATACCCTTCCCAAAGAAAGTGAGAACGATACTATTCAAATTCTTTTTGTTACTTTAGAGTCCGATGAACTTGGGGGAAATCTGCCCGTTCCTTCACAACAGGAGGAAAATCCCCCAGTTCCTTTAAATCAAGGGGTTAATTTTCCCATTTATTCGGTACCCCCTCCAAGTAATCTAGTCACTTCCTTTGATTGGAACCGACTAGCAAGATCACGCCTTCCTTCTTATGTACCTTTCCAAGTCATAGTACAAGTTTACAAAATGATCGTGTGTGGCACTATCATAGATGAAGGTGCATCAGTGAGTATCCTTTCCTCAACTACTTGGAAAGTGCTTGGTTTGCCATCACTTACACCTATTACACAAAATATGTTAGGCTTTAACAAAGGAACCAGTCAACCGTTAGGGATCTTTCCTAAGTTACCGTTAGTGGATCTATTTTGTAGATTACATGGATATACTTTTTTTTTAAGTTTTCATTTAATGCACAATCAATAAATAAGCCCGAACGAGTTGTTCTCTAGCAAATTTGTGGCAAGAAGATCATTATGATCATATTTGGGCTCATATTTTATCCTAAAATCCTTCTCAAATTGACTTGTTGAGAT
Source organism: Pinus taeda (assembly GCA_000404065.3). Lineage (NCBI taxonomy): Eukaryota > Viridiplantae > Streptophyta > Pinopsida > Pinales > Pinaceae > Pinus > Pinus taeda. The sequence continues at coordinate 2,110 of APFE031415509.1, read as the reverse complement.
CTCGTGGCAAAATTCATTTAATGAAATTCTGAATTTCTAGTTGCTTCAAAGATCTATAAAACCACTATAATTTATTTGATGAGGGGAGATTATTGTTTCAAAAGATATTTTTTGCAATTATAAACTTTTTCTCTTTCTATTTCCTTGCTTTGTGATTCAAATGTGTGAATAAGCAACTCTTGAAGGCATCATAGTGCTACCTGCTTCTTGTAAGAGGGCCCCCTTGAGACAATAAGGTTTTATTTTGTTAGCATTTCATTTTATGTTTCATGTAGATTTTTATCAGTTCATTTAATCATTCAATTTTTTATTATTATATATATTTTTATGAATGATTTGTGGCAAGCTATCTAATCATTTCGTTGTTCAGGTGAAGAGAGATCTCAAATGCATATGGACAAAGTATAATTTAACATAGAATTAGAAGTATAAGATTTACATTTTGATGATATACATAGGATTTTCCTTTACAGAGTTAATATTTCATTTTGTTGAAGAATATTCATTTATAAGTGTGATTTTATTTTAGGTGTAAATTTGTTTATGAGCAAGAGTGATTCCATTTGAATGCAAGTGTGATTTTCATTTAAACAAGTGTGAATTTATTGATAAGCAAGAGTGATTTTCAAGTGTGATTTTATTTATAAGAAAGAGTGATTTTATTTATAAGAAAGAGTGATTTCATTTTAAAGCAAGTTAGTGAGTGATATTATTTCAAGCAAAGTGTGAGTGTGATTTTATTTTAAGTGTGAGGCAAGTGTGAAGTTTATTTCAAGAAGTGTGTGATCATTATTTTAAGCAATAGAAATAGAATTGGTTCCATTTTTATGAGTGATTTATTTACTTACATAGCTATAAAGAAACATGTGCATTTTGATAACTCAAATTAACTTAGAAATTGCATGAGTGATAATGGCTTCTAGCACATACAATGCACATACACTTCATCAATATATTAGCCCTAGTTGACAATTTATATAAGTAATTTAACATCAATTAAATTACTAAATAATGGATAAGCCCCATTTTTATCCAGGATAATAAGGATTTAGAGGAAATTTGAGTGTGCGTTGATTACCACAGCGTCAATAATGCTTGTGTGCATGACCCATTTCGATAATGTTGGAGGAAATGAAGCTTATTGTTTTACTAATAGTTTCTCGAGGTATCATCAAGTCCACATTGAAAAAGAAGATAAGAAGAAGACCACATTCACTATTGAATGGGGGTTTTGCACTTATAATGTTATGCCCATTGGTTTGAAGGATGCCCCTGTTGGTTTCTTGCACATTGTTATTGCCGTCTTTCATGAATATATAAATAAGTTTCTAGAATCTTATCTGGATTATTGGACCATCTATAGTTAGCTCAAAAACCATCCTATTTTGTTGATATTTATGTTTGATAGATGTAGGCAACTTCAAATATCTTTGAACTTGAAGAAATGCATTTTTTTGTGCCTTTTAAACCATTGTTGGGCCATATCGTCTTTAAGGAAGGAGTATGTGTGGACCTTGCCAAGGTTGCAGTAATACCGAATATGTTGCCACCCTCTTGTGTTCACCAGTTTCGTTCCACTTTAGGCCATACTGGTTATTATCGTAGTTTTCTAAGAAATTATGTTTCCATCACAGTGCCAATTGATAAGCTTTTGAAGAAATCTGAACGATTTGTTCGATCTATGGAATGTGATGTTTCCTTTGATACTTTGAAGGAGAAACTTGTAAGTGCACCCATTCTAGTATATCTTAGCTAGAATAATCCAATTCATATTCATGCTGATGCATTTTAGATTGCCTTAGGAGCTATATTAACACAACTAGGTGAAGTAAGCTCGAATCATCCTATTTAATGTGAAAGCATAAAAATTTCTATCGCGAAGAAAAATTATACTACTACATAACAGGAGGCTTTAGTAATGCTCTATTCTCTCTAGAAATTCTGACATTATTTGTTGGGAGGTTCATTCAATTTCTTCACAAACCATTCAGCAATGAAATATTTAGTCAATAAACCTATACTTGAAGGAAGGATTTGTCAGTGGTTATTGTTACTTCAAGAATTTACTTTTGAAGTGATTGTCAAGCCGGGCAGGTCGAATGTGGGGCCA
>APFE031415507.1:204365-227204 GCA_000404065.3 Pinus taeda | reverse complement strand
CCGCTGCATCTCTTTATTTATGGTTATCGCATCTCTGTATTTATGGTTATCTCTGTAATCTATTGCGTTCCTATTTAAATCCGGATCATTGACTTTCTCAATCTTCAATTGGTGATAAGGTTTTGGACCTTCTAAAGTCCTTTTGAAAATGCACATGTGGCTAACCCCACGTGTGAGTAATGGGGGTTGATGTGGCATCCACTCATACCATGTTGGTCAACAACATAGGTCAACTTGTGAGAGGCTTTGTTTTGACATATGAATTCCAATTGGCATGATTTGCACAACATTGGAAAGGTATCAGGTTGTAGATCAATGTTGAGGGTGTGCATGAATTGTGGACAATGCGACCCCAAAAAATTTCGTTTGATCCATCAAAATGGTTTTGAAATTTTCTAGACGCCAATTTTCCAAATTGGGACATGCCACTGAAATTAGGCCCTTCATGTTGATTCCTCCATTTTATTCCTCTTTGAAAGTGTCAAAATAGATGATAAATTGTATGATGACCTAATCAAGATCATACCTCTCCATTTACAAAATCTTTTGGTCCTCACAAACTTTATTGAATGAGGTGAGGGATTTTTTCCTTTATCTTCTTCCTGGAGTACCATTTTTCTTTTCTTGGAAGCTGTCCTTTCAACCCTTTTACCAAAGGTCATACCATTTCTATCTTGTAGTTTTAAACTACCTCTACAAATTTCTTTCTTTTTCCAACTTTGTTTCAGCGATTGGTGCTAAGTCCATTACGGTAGGTAGGATCCACTCCTTCTCCCTATCCAAAATGGAGGGCTCATGGAGTTTCAAATTCTCCACATTCACCATTGATTAAATGCACATGTATGGTGGTACATTGAGTCTATAGGTATGTCTCCTACCTTCTCCAGTACCTCAAAAGGGCCATACCATAGAGCCTTGATCTTCCTATTAGGACCTTGTTGTCTTTCCCTTTTCAACTATAACTAAACTTTGTCTCATCGGCCGAATAAAAAAAAATAACCAATATATCTCTTTGTTTTTTTGTTTGTTTTTTTTTTTAAATCTTTTGCGAATGATTTATGTAAATAAAAGAAAATTCTCATACCAAAATTATGTCTATTTTTGAATTAGAGTGTCTTATAGGTAAAGTTAAAAAAATAGGAAAAAATATTCTTTATTTTTGTATAGTTATCTATCGTAGATCCGTCTTAACTCGGGATCTACAAGCTCCGACAAGGATCTAATCTCTCAAAGTGTAAACATTTTCTCAAGTTCAATCCTTAAACCCCTTTTTTGAGTACAAAATATAAGGAAATGTTTGCACCTCGAGAAAGTTGATCCCTTTTGGTGCTTGATAGATATGGAGTTAAGATGGATCTACATTGGTAGTAGCATTCATTAGAATGTTTGTTACATATACTTAAGCATGACTAAATTAAGTTAATACTAATTAGAATGATAATAATATAAAATCATTATTATTTTTAATATAAATTCATTTAACCAACTCATATCATTATAGTGTATATTTTACATTTTACTGGAATTTTATTGCAAAGTAAGATTAGAGCAATCAATTTGCTTGTTGATTGATATTAATCCAATCTTGACCAATACCAAAATATAAAGTTTAACTTGGGGAATTTTTTTATATATTCTTCAATTTATTAAAAACACTCCATTTTTAAAACAAGAGTCATGTGGTTGTGATGTCACTGTTTTTAATTTCCATGTGGCTTTTGTTTATCGTGCAAGATGGGATTATTTGTGAAAATAATATTATGATGAAATTAAAAAAAAAAAATCAAAAGTATTTAAAAGAATAAACAACACTACTTTTGGTACACAAAGCCATTCATTTCTAGCTTGCCAGGATGCATCCAATGGAAGTTTCTCTAAGAAACCAAACACCTCATTCCACCAAATTCTCTATAAAAAGTATGTTAAAGATGCAGAAATTGAAAGAGAATACTAGTACATCTAAAATCTTTATAAACTAAACCTTTTCTTGCGAAACTAATCATATATAAAAGAAACTACAATATTTATGGAAAAAAATTATGGGTTTATAGTATCAAAATAACTTTTATGATGCTCATGAATTATTATAAAGTAGTAAATTAATTGAACAATTATTAATTAACCTGTTATGAAAGATGTTATAAACACAAAGTTTTAGAATGTATGAGTGTGGTGTTCTAGAAGCTTAAGAATTAAAAAAAAAATTCCTATATGATAATAATAATTTTAAAAGTGCATGACGTTTTGATAATATGAGATGATGCGTTAAAAAATCATATTATATGATAATAATAGTTTTAAAGATGTACTTTTTTTATTAGGTGAGGTTGTAACTTCTATGGGATTTCCCTTGTGTTGGGGGTTGAGGATAGAACGTGTATTGGGAGTGTATTGGGAGTATCTTTCAAGTGCGAGCCATATTTTAGCATATAGAATAAAAGTCATAGAATAAAGAATTAAAAAAAAAAGCATTCATTAGAGTGGTTAAAATTTAATTAATTATTTATTTAAAAAAATATTTTTAATTCATTATTTGTATATTGTTAAATAATTATTTTATAATGGTTAAATATTGTTTGTTAAATAATATCAATTATTCAAAACTATTCTCGGAGTCTTTTAATTTTAATTATATTTAATGTAAATTATATATAATTTTATATTGAATTTCATAATATATAATATAATATATATATATATAAATTAATATAAATTTAATTATCAATAATTATATTTGATTTTATTTCATCATTCATTTTATTGATCCTCATATAAAACATAACTTTAATCATCAACTTCCTAATTTTATTTCATGATCCACATCCTCGTATATGTTCAGGGTCCACTCTAAAGTGTTTAATCCAAATGGTTTATGAGTTATATGGAGCTGAGTAAAGGCCTTGTTAATATATTTAGATAATTTTAACCATCAATTATATTTGATTTCATTTCGTCATCCGCTTTATTGATCCTCACATAAAACATAACTTTAACCATTAAACTCTTGATTTTATTTCATTATCCACTTTGTTGATCCTCATATATGTTCAAGGTCCATTCTAAATGGTTTAATCCAAATGGTTCATTAGTTACATGGAGCTAAGCAAGTGCCCTAATTGGGAGGGGGGAAAAGGAAAACAAATTCTCCAGAATACCAGAGGATTAAAGTTTTTGGAATTATTTTGTTTATTTGTCATTTTGGAACGTCGGTACACGACCAGTTGCAGGAAAACCGCTTTTCATTAGAGAAAGTTCAAGGTCTAAAACAGGCCTCCTAAGGAATATTATAAAATAATCATGGAAATAATAAATTAGATTATATTAACTCATCAAGTTTTGGAGGGAAAAAAAAAATAAACTATTTTTTCAACTTATATCCCTATGATTTTACTCAAATTTTGAGTGGGAGCACTTGTTGGATGCAGAATTTAATTTTTCATCTAAGGAGTACCCATGTTGCATACTTTTGATGGACCTTACACAAAAATGTGAAATACATAAAAACATGATTGCAATCATGTTTTTTCATGTATTTAACATTTTATGTTTAGTAGGGTCCATCGAAAGTATCCAACATGGGTACTCTTTGGATGCAAAATTTAATTCTTCATCCATCGAATGCTCCCACTCAAAATTTGAGTAAAATCATAGAGAGATAAGTTGCAAATACAAGTTGAAAAAATAGTTTTTTTACTTTTTTAATCTTCTTACCTTTTTACTCCAAAAATGGTGAATCATCCCCCATGGTTGACATTATCATATTGAATCCTATTGGTTCTTATAAAGTTGATTTTTGTTGTACATTTTTGTTTTGAGGCCCATTTTTTATCTCAAAATTTCTCTAATGGAAATTCTCAAACATTTGATGTCATTGAATGCCACAAAGCGATCCAAAATTATATAGACATGTGGAGCAACATGAATGAAATCTTAACATATGTGTGTCATGGTCAAATTCCATTGTTTGCACATATTCGACGCATTTAACTACCCTCCCACATTTCACATCAATCAATTTCCACCAAAGATGCTTAGGGCATGCTCTGCTCATAATTTTGTATAAGAAGAGTTGATGACCACATGGGAGAGATCAATTGAAGTTACTGGTGAATATTTCTAGTTGGAGAAAGGCGACATTGCATTTTATTTTGTTCGTTGAGAGAAGCTTGTGAGCGAAGAGTGTTAGAAGAAAATATGGCACAACAGGAAGATACGAGATGTTAGAATTGTAGCAAGAAAAGGCTTCATTGGACTTGTGCCTTAGTCAAATAGAGAAATTTGTTTTTCCACATCAACAAGATGAATTAGATTGCAGTTAACTGGAGTGACATGGCTTTGTCTCTTAGTTAAGTCAGTAAATTCGAGTTGCAGACTAGAAGTAGAGTTGTGCATGGGTTGATTGCTATAATTTAGCAATCTAGTGGAGTTATTATTAGTTAAAATCAGTTATGTGAGCTCTAGTCACTAGTTGAGTTAGCAGGAGTTCAATTGAGTAGTTATAATAGTTTTTAACTCACTAATATCTCAGTTAACCAATCAATTTACTAAAAATAAACCCAATCATTCATGGAATTCAATTTTCCTAGTTGGAGTGGAGGAAAAGGCACATTGTAATTCTCCATTGTATACTAGTTAAGTGTACAAACTTTTGCTTTAAGTAGGTTGTCAATTCCTCTAGAAATTTCCCAAGGAAGTAGGGAATTTCCCTATTATTTAGGAGCCAATTTCCTGTAGGATTGTGCAAGGAAATAGGAGGAAGGTTGAGGCTTGAATTGACTAAGTGTTGATCAGAGCAATTCAATGAGTAGGAGATCAGAATTGCAGTGCAGGGTGTGTTTGAAGATTGAAGCAAGACATTGTAATTGATCCATATTCTCATCTGAATTAGTGCAAAGTAGCAGAGGGGTTTTTCCCAGTTTGGTTCCCCTATAAAATCATTATGTTCCTTGTGTTTTGATGGTTGCATGTTATTACATATGTTTCTATTGTGTTTTCCTTTCAGCATAATAGTAGAAGAATTTTTTGTCTCTTGATTTCAGTTCAATTTCATTAGTAGTAGAAATTTTCTTGCCATTTCTACATGGTATCAGAGCTTCGGACGACTACATAGAAACCTTGTTCCAGATATTCTCTCAAAGAAATTTCTATTTGCAAAGTTTTTGGTGCAGATTATCTTCAGTGCAAGGAAAATTACTTTCAATGGATTGAGGCTTGAATATGCATTGGAAGGCACTCAAATTTTTGTGCTTGGAAAGAAAAAATGGAAGTTGTCCTGGATGAAAACATAGTATGGGAATATACAAAAACTGATATTCAAAAACCAACAACATCAGATGCACAAGCACTTGCTCAGTGGAAGAAAGGCACAACAAAAGCCAAGAGGATTATTTTGGAGGGTGTCAGAGATCATGTGGTTTCGAACTTCCATGGAAAGGAGACTCCTTTTGCAATGTGGAAAAATCTCATAAATCTCTTCGAGAGAAACAATGATGCTAGGAAATTAGCATTGAAAGATAAACTCAGGAACATTCAAAAGCAGGAAAATGAAACCATTCCACAACACCTATCTAGATTCACTTAGGTTCGAGATGAACTTGAAGGAGAAGGAGAAAATGTGGCATCGTCCTTGGTCTTTTGAAGTGTTGGTACAACTATCAAAATTTAGTTAATGTAAGAGACAAGCTGCCAAATTGGGAGAGAATTTGTTATGATTTGGTGCAGGAGGAGATGAGAAGAAACGCTAGATATGGAGTGTCATCCATATATGATGAGGAAGAATATTGTGCTCTAGTTGGCAAAGGAAAGAATGCCAAAGGCAAGAAAGACCAAGGCAAGGCAGAATTCAACTAGATTCATGGCAAGAAGAAGGACTTGAGCAAAATTAAATGCTTTCACTACCATGTGTATGGACACTATGCAACCAAGTGTCCACACAAGAAATCTAGTAAGGAGCCTGCAACAAGAGTATGAGGGGATGCTCTTGCATCATAATTCGAATTGGATTTCACCCTCATTGCATGCATGGAAAGCACTGTAATGGGAAGTGTGTGGTACCTAGAATCTGGTACCTCATTTCATATGACATGATGTAAGGATTTCTTCTGCAGCCTAGAGGAGAAGGATCTCCAATTACACATAGAACATGGAGATGATGGGAGGTATAATACCAAAGGGATTGGTACTGTCACCTTTAAGAGGGAGTCAAGCTCCCATCTTCACATGAAAAATGTTATGTATGTGTTTGGGATGAAGATAAATTTGATTTCTATAACTATATTGGAGGACAAAGGTTATGATGTGGTGTTCAGTAAAGGGAAAACTTACATGAAGCATGTTTCTACTAGATAAGTAAAACAAATTGGTGTTTGAGTTAAAAATATCTACAAGTTAGAAGTAGATTTCGCCACGCATGCAGCTATACCTCTAAGAGTGAGGTGGGGTGATGTAGAGCCTTAGTCCTAGAGTTGCAAATATTTGGCTAGGGTCTATAGGAGAGAAATAACAGTTGCAATATACTCTTCTCATGGATCATTACCCTTGCTACAAGGGCCTACATTATCCAATAGAAAAAAGATCAGTGTTAGTTGATGTAATAATATATTGAGCGACAATTGCAGGCTAGTAGCAGTCAAAGACTCCGGAGACAATTACAGCTCAAAGACATAGTTGATTTAGTGTTTTGGATGCTTCTCAGTTGCAATTGTTGCAGTAGAAACAACACCAGTGAGAGGGAGTGTTAACTGTGTTACAATACATTCCTACACTGGAGTAGGATTGGGGTTGTGCAAAATCCTTTTCTTGATAAGAGGGAGTGTTAGAATTGTAGCAAGAAAAGGCTTCATTTGACTTGTGCCTTAATTAAATGGAGAAATTTGATTTTCCACATCAACAAGATGACTTGGATTGTATTTAGCTGGAGTGACATTGCTTTGTCTTCTAGTTAAGTCAATAAATTTGAGTTATAGGCTAGAAGTAGAGTTGTGCATGGGTTGATTGCTAGATTTTATAAATCTAGTGAAGTTTTTGTTAGTTCAACTCAGCTATCTGAGCTCTAGTCACTAGTTGAGTCAATAGGAGTTTAGTTGAGTAGTTATAATAATTGTTAGCTTATCGATCTCTCAGTTAACTGATCAATTTACTAAAAATAAACCCAATCATGCATGGAATTCAAAATTCCTAGTGGGAGTGGAGGAAAAGGCACATTGAAATTATCAATTATATACTATTTGAGTGTACAAACTTTTACATTGAGTAGGTGGTCAATTCCTCTAGCAATTACGAAACAAAATAAGGAATTTAACTATTATTTAGAACCTAGTTTCCTCTAGGATTGTGCAAGGAAATAGGAGGAAAGATGAGGCTTGAATTGACTAAGTGTTGGTTAGAGCAAGTCAGTGAGTAGGAGATCAGAATTGCAGTGCATGGTGTGCTTCAGGATTGAAGCAAGACATTATAATTGATCCATATTCTCATGTGAATTAATGAAAAGCAGCAAAGGGGTTTTTCCCAGTTGGGGTCCCTTGTAAAATCATTTTGTTCCTTATGTTTTGATGGTTGCATGTTATTGCATGTGTTTCTATTGTGTGTTTTCCTTTCAGTAGAATAGTAGAAGAAATTTTTGTCTCTTGATTTCAATTAGATTTCATTAGCAGTAGCAAATTTCTTTCCATTTCTACATGAGAGAGATGGACACCAAGGCGCAGGAGGGGGAGAATGTAATGCTCTGTGGCATGTGAAGGAAGTCCCTTGATTCCCAATAACAACTTAACAAACAATTCCGAAATCTAAGAGAGCTCCATGGAATTTCAAAATCAACCACGAAATACAAATGCTTGTTGCAACAAGGACAGGTGACTGGTATCATGGGAAAAAGTTTCCAGAGTTTTGTCAATGAGATATTCACTTGTTGCACAATTGTTTTAGACATTTTCACCTATATTTCTTGCGTAGTCAACTATTCGAATCGGAAAATGCAATCTCTTAGCTTTGAAGGCACACTTTTAAACCCTAACGAATTAAAGAAGCATTATCCATCTAAGTGCAGTTCACCAAACAAGCTTTAGGATGGCTATAGGTGCAACTCATTTGTGTGTTAAAAGTATTTAATTGACTCCATGAACACATAATAGGCCCAATCGATAGTGACTATATCCAAGTTTCCAACCTTGGCATCACTACTCATAAGTGCTTTAAATATGGAAAAAAAAAACCCTAATGTATTGTTTTGAAGATCTCATGAATTAAAGACATGGATATGGGTCTTGTCTTTTTGAAGGATTGTTGTAGAAGATTTGAGTTGGGCCGTTATTTTCCTAAAAGATAATAAAATCTAGTTTGATTCTTTTACTGCCAGTGAATCTTAAGAATGAGTGTTTAGATTTTGATATAGAACACAAATATGAAAAACAATATCATAATTCAGAAACATCATGTTCACAATACAACCAGTTACACTAGCAATATTATATTATATCTGACCATACGTTCTACATAAAAACAACGAAGAGAAGAATGTAGAGTATAGGGTAATACACAACAATTTATTTGCAATTCCAACTGCACATGATCTTCAAAGCCTAGTTTTTAACATAAAACCCATACCCAGAAACGCTAGCTCTAGAATGACTAGTCTCTGATCTTCAAAATACATGAATATTTCCTTCTATTCGCTAGTCTTTGATCTTCAAAATGCCTGAATGTTGCCATCCAATCACACGAGATATACCTGCATGCAACCCATATTTTTTGTCAAGGCTCTTAAACAAAACAAAAATAACTGCAATAAGAAAATCAAGCAGAATGCTTAACTGGTGATCCGAAAACCTTGAAAGTTTAAAAAAATATATAATCTATTACTTGAAACCAATGATATCAATTACACAAGATAACAACATCCATCTTGACAATGAACAAATCTAGATTCGATGAGTTTACTTTCATTTTTTTTGCAGACGACTATGGAAAACAAGTGCTTTTTTTTTGGAGATGGCTATGGAACACAAGTGTGAGGCACACAACAATATAGTGACACTAAAATTGGTTTATTATGTAGTTGAAACAAAAAAAAATAAGCCTGGTACTGGTACTTCATTTACTTAGTCTCGGTTTGATAATGAAGGCCCAACATCCTCCATGTACAACGAATTTGTTTCTAAATCTTGGCCCATGGTTTTTTTTTAAATGCTCTTGACGATTCTATTAATTTGTCGACGGTTTTATTAATTGGTAGTTATATTAATACACATTATATAATATCAATTGCAAAACGTCGATATCCCTCAACAGTGCTATGGTAGTTCATGTGATTACCTATGAACAAGTCTTCAGTTTGAGTAGTAATTGAGAAGTAGGAAATGCAGAATGGTGGACTTGTTCATGCTAGGTGAGTGCCTCACGAGCCGCTGGGAGTTGATTTCTCGCTGCTTAGGCCCGCTGCATTAATGTTCTTAGTACCGGAAGGGCCCTCTTCTAGAACTTCCTCCTCAATATAGCAACCGAAGGGGTTAGGGTGCTAAAGAGAAGTCATCTTTCCAGCTTGTTGAGCATCAAATGATTCAATTGGAGTGCCCAAGGAATTGTGAGCTAGAGATCCATGCCCATAACCAACTTAGATGGTTGAGGGCGAAGGAGAGCCAGGTTCGACCATATGAAACTTAGAGGGGAGAGATGAAGGAAGCTCCAATGGTAAATTTAGACTGAGGTCGTGAGAGAGACAACATACAAATGAATGAATGTGGTTGGTGTGGGTGTTGGCATTGACAATTTTCCTAGATACTCTAGAGGTGGTGGGCTAGAAGATTTCTAACCGCCCAAAGCTTGTTTCCAAGCTGACGAATTTCTAATGCTTTCATGACTATAACTTTGCGCTTGATGTGCTCTAGGATATCGATATTGTAAAGTTCTAAGTTCGCTTCTAGCACAGTAGCTACAAGCGGACGACCCCGCCATCACCCTATACCACTGTGGGGACATGAACCCTTTCCTAGACCATTGATTTTTTTTTGGGAGGTAGAGGAGCTTGCTGCAGGAGTAGGGAGAAAGAAAATCAAGGGAGTAGAGAAAAAGTTATTGCAAAGTTGAGCAGAAAGTGGAATGCCAAGAGAGGGAGGATGGGCGCGACAATAAGGAGTCACTATTTGAGACATTAATTGAGACAAGGTGGTATCCAGAGGAACATTTATCTGGAATGTATGAGGATGTAGAGGAGGATGATAATTAAAGTAGTGAGGACACATGAAGAGATGAGCCATGGTGTAAGGCTGCTAGGAGGAGACAAGCTTCATGCCAAGTGTTGGGTGAATGATTAGGCTCATATTTCTAGAGAACACACAAATCTAGGTGAAGGAGGTCCTTAGCAGGGATGTTCTTGTATTGAGAGAACCAAACATTAGTGGCAAGGGAGGACATTTTCCAATCTTTGCATTTCTCACGAACTTCCACTCCCCCGTTAGCTAGGAAATCAACCAAAGAGTTGGCCTTTTGCCTGGTGTGGGAGAAGATGATGGCCCCCCGTTGGGCGAGGAGCAATGCTATTTTTTGCATGTTGTGGTCCATTCTCCAGCTAAGTGAGAACTTGAATGCAGACATTCCATTGAGGAGTCACTGCGCTGCTAGAAAAATGATTCTTAAGTCCCCTTCAACTATTAAAGGGAAGAAGTGGTTACATTTTGTTATGCAAATACCTTTGATTAAAGCCTCCAATTCAACTGTGTTCTTGTTGTCTTGGCCAATGAATCCGCTATAGATTCTAAGAATCTCCCCTTTGTGATCATGGATTCCCCCTCCAATGCCAACATCCCCAGGGTTGTTGTTGGAAGCTCCATCAAAGTTGAGCTTGTAGTGATTGAGAGGTGGCGACTTCCAGGTATAAGGCTAAGAAACTTTAGTGCTGCCTGTAGAGGAGGTTTCCTGAATCTTCGAGATATTGTGGTTCCACCATGCAATAATCTCTTTTTCTCATGGTGGGGCCGGGAGATATTTAACGTCCAACTTAGTGAGGGCTATAGCTTCCTCAAGGTGCCTATGGAAGAGCTGCCAAGTACTCTTAGGAGCTTTTTGCATGTTGTTAAAATTTTTTTGGTTCCTCTCTTTCCAAATTTCCCAAGTTAGGAGGCTTGGAGCAATGGACCAAAAAGCCATTGAGGATAGGATTGAAAAATGGATTTTTGGCCAAGTTCTTGATAGATTGGGTGATGTTTCCTTTCTCCCAATTAGATCATTGAAAGCCATGCTTGAGTTTGCTCCATACGCTGTTGGAAAAGATGTAGGAGTCAAATAGGTGATCGATGGTCTCTTGTAGAGTTTTGCACATGCAATACTAGGAGGGGCCTTTAAAACCTTTTTTCACAAGACTATCCCATGTGAGAGTTCTGCATTTGATGAGGAGCTAGGTGGATATTTTTATTTTAGGTTAGGTGTTTATGTGCCATAACTCTTTCCAAAAAGGATCAGGGTCAGTGGTTATGTCCTGGATTAGGAGGTGATATGCCTCTTTGACCGAGAAACAGGGTCAGTGGTTATGTCCTGGATTAGGAGGTGATATGCCTCTTTGACCGAGAAACAAGGTCAGTGGTTATGTCCTGGATTAGGAGGTGATATGCCTCTTTGACCGAGAAACTTACTAAGTTGAATAATGAAGATGATGCGGTGAAATTGACATAGAGGTTAGAGCTTATCAAAATCGAATCAACGAAAATACATCATAAAACTAAATTTATGATAATGGTACTTATGCATCGCATCAAAGAAATCACCAACAATTTGAAAATATTCTTCTTATGTCCTCTACATTAATGGAAAGTTGTGTAAAGTAAATGTGAGTTGTCGTCGGACTCTCTGCTATGATTTTTTTTACCGTTTTAAAGGTTTTATTTAATCTTTTAACTCAGATAGGCAAGATAACTTTAGCGACGTCTTTACAATAAATATTATGAGAAATTCAAGTATTTAAATTCTGACAAACCACTGGGTCCAACTGCCATCTAGCTGAAATGGTGTAGGCATGTTGAATTATTGTCCGGTTTGATTTATTTCCCATCGTAGCCATGCGAACAAGGCTTACAAAAGAATTTGAGTATCAGATTTTTATAAGCCTCCGTCTTATAATTTAATCAGATGAATGTGTAGATTCGTTGTTATTATGTTCATGTTCTTGACCTATCCGATCAGCACGTTGTGCGTTCGGTGTTTTTGCTTTGATCTGCGTTGTGTCTTGGGTGGTTGGGATGGTGCAATAATGCTCTCTTCATTCTGGTATGATTCACGTTTACATGTTGGATGTTACCCATCATATGTTGTCTATGTTGGGTTGCCGTCAGAGTGAGGCAACTGTTGTAAGATTTTGATTGTATAAATTTGTCGATTCGTTGTTATTATGTTCGTCTTCTTGACCTATCCGATCAGCACGTTATGCGTTCGATGATTTTGCTTTGTACCTGTGTTGTGTGCCGGGTGGTTGGGATGGTGCAATAATGCTCTCTCCATCCGGGTATGATTCACGTCTACATGTTAGATGTTATGTTGTCTATACTAAGTTGTAAAATTTTGATTATATAGATTTGTACAGATATTGTATATAATGTAATATATTACTTTTTCAGCGAAGATTTTTTCCCCGTAAAATTTAATCAGATAAATTTAAATATGAAATTGTGATCTGATACACCTAACCAAGTCACTGGACACTCATCTATGCATTTACAGAGTCCTGATACGTTTATCTCAATCAATATAAAATTAAATAAAAGGAAAATGCAAAGATCATGATTGGTTGTTCCACTTTTGTCGTTATCTGTACGATTGCCTCATTCGTCACGTGAACTTTTGAAGTTAAGAGTCCCAACCCTATTTGTTAGGAACACAATTAAACAAGCCAAAAATTGTGGATGAAGGATGCGAGGATGGATGACATATGGCGTTGGGCTTTGTAGCCTTGGTGGTGGCAACAACAATACATCAACCCAAATATTTAATACAAATTCCCAAAAAACTATGCTAAACATTAGAATTTAATTTGTTTTTTTTTAATGTATTGTTGCCAAACTAATAGAAAAAATATGGCCACTAGAAAATTTAATTTGTTTTTTTTAATCTATTGTTGCCAAACTAATAGAAAAAATATGGCCACTAGAAATCACTTTCTAACAGTAGTGACATAATAATTTGAAGGTTTTATCAAAACCTCTTACAATAAAACACCACCTATGTGCTATAAACTTGGTCTATACCTCAATGGTATTAAAAGGTATTCTCAAAATTTAACATTAAGCATCTCTTTCCATGCCTCTTTGTTTTGGTAATATGACATATATACCTCCCTTACGGACTACCGCTACCATGCGGTTGCGGTTACCCTTTTTTACCATTTGATTGGATCGTTGTGTTTAAGTATTTACAATGAATGATGTCATCTATCATGAAATTCTATTTATAAATGGTCGTTGATTTTGGAGGGTGAGAGGCATAATCCCTCTTTTGCTTGTGGTTAATGGATATTAAATTACGACACAAATTATTCTCACAACGTTCTTGGGAAACAACACGACGTTAGATGTGATGACGAAATGAATTGGAAGAAAAACATCTTTTTATGGTGTCCATTCATCTTTAATGAGTATTTAATTTATATATATATTTTTATTTTTTTGGCAAAGGAATCACATTATATTAACAAAAAATTGATACATAAGATACATGGGAAGGCATGGCCCTGAGGCTACAGAAGGAGAAGCATAAGGGAGATCATTTGCCCAAAGAATGGGCAACTAGATGGTCTACCATAGGTAAGAAAGTTTGGAGCCCTTACATTGTCGAAAAAAAGTAAACAAAGATGAGTTGAACAATGCTTTTTCATAGGAGATTGCAGCTACGAATTCCAAAACATTGGCCATTATAAAAGGAACGAAAGACAGAATCAGGAAATGCAAAATGGTGGACCTGCTCATGCTAGATGAGTGCCTCACGAGCTGCTGGGAGTTGATTTCTCGTTGCTTAGGCCTATTGCATTAATGTTCCTAGTATTAGAAGGGCCCTCTTCTGGAACTTTCTCCTCAATATGACAACTGACGGTGTTAGGGTGCTAAGGAGAAGTCATATTGCCAACTTGATGAGCGTCAAATGATTCAATTGGAGTGCCCAAGGACTTGTGAGCTAGAGATCCATGCCCATCACTAGCGTAGATGGTTGAGGGCGAAGGAGAGCCGGTTTCGACCATATGAAACTTAGAGGGTCGAGATGAAGGAATCTCTAGTGGTAAATTTAGACTAAGGTCATGAGAGAGACAACATACGAATGAATGAATGTGGTTGGTGTGGGTGTTGGCATTGACAATTTTCCGACCTACTCTATTTCTTTCACTTTATTGGGTCCAAAGGTGGCAGGCTTGAAGATTTCTAACTGCCCAATGCTTGTTTCCAAGTCGACGAATTTCTAATGCTTTCATGACTATAACATTTCACTTGATGTGCTTTGGGATATTGATATCGTATAGTTCTAAGTTCACTTCTAGTACAAGAGCTACAAGTGGATGACCCCATCATCACCCTATACCACTGTGGGGACACGAACCATTTCCGAGACCATTGATTTTTTTTGGGAGTCAGAGGAGCTTGTTGGAGGTGCAGGGAGAAAGAAAGTTAACGGAGTAGAGAAAAAGCAATTGCAAAGTTAAGTAGAGAGTGGAATGTCAAGAGAGGGAGGATGGGCGCGACAATAAGGAGTCACTATGTGAGACATTAATTGAGACAAGGTGGTATCCAGAGGAACATTTATATGGAATGTACAAGGAAGCAGAGGAGGATGATAATTAAAGTAGTGAGGACACATGAAGATATGAGACATGGCGTAACGCTGCTAGGAGGAGACAAGCTTCGTGCCAAGTGTTGGGCAAATGATTAGGCTTAGATTTCAAGAGAACACCCGGATCTGGGTGAAGGAGGTCCTTAGCAGGGATGTTCTTGTGGTGAGAGAACCAGACATCAGTAGCAAGGGAGGACATGTTCCAATATTTTCATTTCTCACGATCTTTCTCTCCCTTGTTAGCTAGGAAATCAACTAAAGAGTTGGCCTTTCGCCCAGTGTGGGAGAAGAGGATGGCCTCCTATTGGGCGAGGAACAATGCTAGTTTTTGCATGTCGTGGTCCAGTCTCCAACTAAATGAGCACTTGGATGCAGACATTCCATTGAAGAGTCAATGTGTTGCTGGAATAATGATTCTTGAGTCCCCTTCAACTATTAAAGGGAAGAAGTGGTTACAATTTGTTATGCAAATATCTTTGATTAAAGCCTCTAATTCAACTGCATTCTTGTTGTCTTGGCCAATAAATCCACTACAGATTCCAAGAATCTCCCCTTTGTGATCATGGATGGCCCCTCCAATGCCAACATCCATAGGGTTGATGTTAGAAGCTCCATCAAAGTTGAGCTTGTAGTGATTGAGTGGTGGCAACTTCCGGGTATAAGGTTAGGAAACTTTAGTGTTGCCTGTAGAGGAGGTTTCCTGAATCTTCGAGATATTGTGGTTCCACCATGCAATAATCTCTTTTTCTCATGATGGGGCCTGGAGATATTTAATGTCCAACATGGTGAGGGCATTAGCTTCCTCAAGGCGCCTATGGAAGAGCTACCAAGTACTATGAGGAGGTTTTTGTGTGTTGTTAAAATTCTTTGATTCCTCTCTTTCCAAATTTCCTAGGTGAGGTGGCTCAGAGCAACGGACCAAAGGCCATTGAGGATAGGATTGAAAAATGGATTTTTGGCCCAATTCTTGATAGATAGGGTGATGTTTCCTTTCTCCCAATTAGATCATTGAAAGCCATGCTCAAGTTTGCTCCATAAGTTGCTGGAAAAGATGTAGGAGTCAAATAGGTGATCGATAGCCTCTTGTAGAGTTTTACACATGCAACACTAGGAGGGGTCTTTAAAACCTTTTTTTACAAGATTATCCCATGTGAGAGTTCTGCATTTGATGAGGAGCTAGGTGAATATTTTTACTTTAGGTTAGGCGTTCATTTGCCATAACTCTTTCCGAAAAGCATCACGGTCAAGGGTTATGTCCTGGATTAGGAGGTGATATGCCTCTTTGACCGAGAAACTTACTAGGTTGCTATAGCCCTAGTGGAGGACGTCTGGCCCCTCTTTCTGTTGTATGGATCTTTGATAGAGAGCCCACTGTAGATAGACATTAGAGATATTCTAAAGTCTAAAATGGGCCTCAAAATAAAAAAGTACAAACAAAATAATCTTTATAAGAACCAATAGGATTCAAGATGATGATGTCAACCATGGGGTATGACTCACCATTTTTAGAGTAAAAAAGTAAAAATATTAAAAAATAAAAAAATAAAAAAACTACTTTTCAACTATGGCTACGGCTATGGATTCCTTGACTTCAAGAACAAAGGGGCAGTTCAAGAGGAGGGTATTATCCACGTATTTTTGATGGGAAAGGGTGAAGTTGTCATGGAGGCTAAGACCTTTGATCGAGCCTTTTTGGAGAGTAGTTTTAATGGCTCTGCCATGAGAATAAAGAGAAAGGGAGATAGAGGATCCCCTTGTCTAATGCCTCTTAAGGGTTGGAAGGTGTTAGAGGGAGAGCCATTGACAAGGATGTTGAAGAAGGCTATGGAGATCAAGGACATTATCCATTGTGTCTAGTGGGTGCAAAATCTGAAAGCCAAACTAATGATTTCTATATATTCCCAATTGAGCTTGTCAAAGGCCTTGGACATATCTCACTTTATGAGCATTTCGGGCTTCCTAAGAGTTTTGAGAGAGTGGGTGGCTTTATGAGATAGTACTATGCCATCAAGGATTTGTCTTCCTTCCACGTAGGGGATATGAGGGAGGGGAGAGTAGAATTTAAGCAGTTAGAAATGACTTTAGTGATGATTTTATAAATGAAATTGAATAGAGCTATGGGACAACATTTACCTAGAGATGTTGCATTGTGCTCCTTGGGTACCAAAATTAGGAAGGTGGCATTGAGGGATGGAAGGATGTTTTTGTTGCTCCTTGATTCTTCTATGATTGTGTGGATTCCATTGTGAAGGAAGTGCTAGAATTGTTTGAAGAAGGTGAATGTGAATCCATTGGGTCCTGGAGCTTTTCCTTCTTCCATATGGTTGAGAGACTAAAAAATATTTGTTTCTAAAATAGGCTTGATAAGGGTTGTGTTCAAATCCTCAGTGACTAATTTGGGGATGTTTGATGTGATCTAATCAATGTTCTCCCTGCGATGTGGAAGAGGATCTTGCAGAATATATGAAAAAAAGTTCACCATATTCTTCTCATTGTCCTCCTATTTTTCCATGGTTTTTCCAGCATCATTATGGAGAGAGGTAATGTGATTGACTTCCCTATGCTAAATTGGTTATTGGTGGAAAAATTAGGTGTTTTGTTCCCCCTCTTTGAGCCAGTTGATCCTTGATTTTTGTTTATAGTAGATTTCCTCTTGTTTGTAGCGTTCCTCGAATTGTTTGGTGAGAGCTACTTCCTTCCCTTCATCCTCCTCAGAGCGACCATTTAGAATTATCTCCTATTGAAGGGTTCACATTGCCTTTTCCAAAGTGTGTTTTTCATGGAAGACATTTCCAAATTCTTCCTTGCTCCATTTTTGAGGAGAAGTTTGATTTGCTTGAGCTTCTATTAAAAGACATACATTTTGGATCCTTTGAAGCTATTCATTCACTTCCGTCGACTTTCAATTTTATTGATGAGAGTGGGATCTGAGAACCATAATTATTTAAACCAGAAAGTGTGCTTGGGGGCTTGCCAAATGTTCTCCATGAAAGAGATATGGGCCAGTGGTCCAATCCGGATGAGGGGAGAATCTTTGTAGAGAGCTCATGACCTCCTGCAATGAGTTGTTCTGTGACCATGAAGCTATTTAGACAGGAGGAAATCTGCGTCGAAACCCCTCTTTTGTTATTCCAAGTGAAGAGACCAATGGTTGTCTTCATGTTGATCATACTTGCTTCTTCTATGAAGTTCCTTAGGTCTTAGGATTCTCACTCTAGATGCCTTATTCATCCCCTCTTTTTTTTTAATCTCGATGAAGTGATGATGTTGAAGTATCCTCCTATGATCCATTTATGGGGTTCTATCTGGTCCTTTAGGGAGTGTAGGTGTTGGAGAATGTATTTTTTTGGATGGAGCTTGAGGTCCATATACATTAGATAGAAATCCATGTAGATATGTGCCTAACAGGTGAAAAGATTCAACGAGGACACATTAATTGTTTTTTGAAGTCTAAAATAGGCCTCCTAAGGAATATTATAAAATAATAGTGGAAATAATAAAATAAGATTAAATTACATCATCAAATTTTAGAGGGAAAAAAGAAAAAATTGCCTTTCTAACTTGTATTTTCAACTTATCTCCCAATGTTTTTACTCAAATTTTAAGTGGGAGCACTTGTTGGATGCATAATTTAATTCCTCATCTATAGAGTAGCCATATTGCACACTTTCGATGGACCTTGCTACATGAAAAATGATAAATACATGAAATATCGTATTTCTCATTTTTCATGTAGCAGGGTCCATCAAAAGTATGCAACATGGGTACTCCTTAGATGAAGAATTAAATTTTGCATCCAACGAGTTCTCCCATTCAAAATTTGAGTAAAATTGTAGGGAGATAAGTTGAAAAATAGTTTTTATTTTTTTAATGTTTTTACTTTTTTACTCCAAAAATAGTGAATCATCCCCTATGGTTGACATCATCATCTTGAATCCTATTGGTTCTTATAAAGTTGATTTTGGTTGTACATTTTTGTTTTGAGGCCCATTTTAGACCTCAAAATTTCTCTAACGGAGGGATTCTTGAGAATGAATTCCATACTTATTTGAGAAGGGCTCCAGGCGATCCCTAAACCACCTGAAGCCCATTTTGCATCTATTGTTGTGCTTCGTGCTCTCTTCCATAATTTTTCTATTATGGATTCAAAATCTTTTCTAGAGCATTTTGTTTCTCGGGTTAGCAAGATTGTTAGGAGATCGAATCTTCGAGTGAAAAATACGTTGCCTGGAGGCGCTATTCAGACTCCATATGTTCTAGGAGATGATATCCATGGGAGAACAATGGTTTGAGAAACGTATATCTATGAAATTTTCTTGTATTGCCTTGATTCGAAAAACTTTCATCCTAGGGTATCTAGTCTATAGAATGTTGATTTTCGTCCTCTTTTCTTGAAATCTTTGCTGCTCTTCTTTCCATATTTAGTGGTGATGGTTTGAACTCCTAGCTACATTTTGGCTTTTGATTTTTGGAGGGCGTCAACCAAAAGGTTTATTTGTTTGGGAGGGATGGTGTTGACAGCATTCTTGTGGTAAGCATCTTCCAGGGCTATTCGATCTAGACCTCCAAGATTAGCGAAGTCCTCGTCCTTGTCCATAATGATATCCTCTTCTTGTTGTGGAGTGTCTTGCTAATCTGGAATGATAATGTCGCTGGTTCTTTTCCTTTGCTTTAAGTGTTGCATTGCTCTAATTTATTAGGTGGGCCTTCCTTCATTTTTTCCTGCAGTTTTTCCTACGGCTCCTTGGGGAAGTCGCCTGATGCCTAAAAGCTATTGCTGGTCATATGGCATTTGGGAGTTGCAGTGGCACCAAATTTCTTGGAATGACGATGCTTGGAGGGGATCTTTGTGAATCCTTTAACATCCATTGAGTTGGAGTTCTTTGGGTCCCATTTAGGGTTATTCAAAAGACTTTCCCTTAAGAGGTGCCCATGATGGTGGCATTTCCGGTATCGAAATGGAATGTGCTCATAGTCTAGGATCTGGAACCAATATTTTTCTTTCAACTCTAGGGCGATGGCTTCAGGAAGGAATCTAGAAACGTTCATGTAGACACAAATTTTGACATAGGAGTTGTAAAATCCCTATCTTGTTTGCTTAGAGAGACAAACAAATTTTCCAAGCATGTTACCAATGTCTTGTAAGGTTTCTAGATCCTAGTATTCATAAGGAAAAGAGTACATGTGGATCCAAACGAGGGCCCAAGAGAAGTCTTCTTTATCCAAGTCGAACCTAGTTGTCCACTATTGCATGAAGAGACCAACTAAGTTGAAGGAGTAGGGGCCTCCCTCCATGACCACTTTCAATTCTTCTTGGTGAGTAAAAACCACTGTGAATAATCCCTTGGAGCCAAGTTTGATGTCATAGTGTGCCTTAGGCTTCCATCGTTGCACTATCCAATGCATGATGGTTTTTTTTAGTGGGCCATACCCTAATGAACTTGCAGATTAGGGTGTGATCTTTCATAAACTATATATTACCATTAAGCCTTGGTGGGGGCACATGGATTCATGGGATTTTTGATGATTTCACTATGCATGTGTTTGTATTCTTCTAAGCAGGGGTTGCACATCTTTCTGGCTCCTTGCATGTCGATGAATTCGCAGGGATTGCATCAATTGCTTTGGAGTTTTGTGGATCAAATTTTATAGAGGCTGGTAGGTTTGAAGAGAACTTGGGGTCATAAATGGTAGGTTGGTTAGGATGGCGAGGAAGGATGAAGGAGCGAACACCTCTGCCTCGCCCCCCCTCATGAGGTTGTCATGATAGCGGGGATCAACTCTAGACAAAGCTTAGGGATCTTTGAGAGGGATGAAGGGAGCAAATCAGAATTCAAATGAGGGTGGGGTTATAGAGCTCACGAGCTATCAATAATTACTTTACCATTAAGTATACATAGAGAAGAAAATCAATTTTCTTAATTTATATTTATTAATGTTATACGAAAGAATTAATAACCAATTAAATAATATATTTAACTATCTAATAAATATGAATTATTTTATTATAATATTATCAATATTAATAGGATTAATTTTGATTTGTAAATCCAAATTTATTAGATGGATAATTATTAACATAATAATGTTATCTATTTATTATAATTAATATTAATAGAATTAATATAAAATTAATAAACTTTACATTTTAATTAAATCTAATATAAAATCATAATGATTATAAATATTTTAAAGGTGTAGATTAACATGTTTGTTTTGGTATTGATAAGCAATGGTATTGTAACAAAGCTTATTTATAGTTAATATTTAGTTAATTTTATGATATTTAATCTTGGTAGTGTGAGATGTAGCATGAAATGTATTGATGTCTATTATAGATTGATACTATTAATGTTTATTAACTATTTAATTTATATAGCTACACTAATTATTATGAAATATTATTTTGTTTTATTTTTAAAAAAAATTATTCAATCATTCTTTAGACATTCTATGAATAAAATAATATAATATATATAATATATATATATATATATATATATATATTATATATATTAACAATCATTATTTGTTTACTTAGTCATATTAAATTTGATTTTAGGTAGGCACTGAGTTGAAGTACTTGTAACAATGTAATTTTTGCACTCTCATTGTGGACTATACATATTTGTGAATTGCAAGTTATTGTTGTAGTGTTTGGATTGAAGATCAACGTTGATACTCTAACATTTATACATAACAGTGTATTATTATGTAGATAAGCATTTCTATTTTGGAATAGGGATTCTGAAATTTTAAGGTAAGTATTAATAATTATGGGTATAGTCTAACTTATTGACAAAATAGGCTTTTTCACTGCAATCCCAAAAAACAATTTCAAGAAAAGAATGTGATTTTTTGTTGTTTAAAATGCATTTTCAAATGCATAAATGGATTTAGCACCCTAAAAAACCTTTGAGGCACTTGAATTCTATAGGTTAAATAACTTCAACTTTTGAATTCAAGCTTCTGTGATCCATAATCTATTTTACAAAAATATTTCGGTAAAAATAACATAGGAGAAAATATCGTCAACGCTTTTAGAACCAACTAGTATGGTTCATCTTTAGGACAAGATGAGGAACCCGACATAGGCATCAAAATAAATAGATGAAGATAAAAGCTAACTAGCTGTTAGAAATAATTTATTAGAAAGAAATAATATATTCAAATAAATGAGTTATAATATATTTAATATTTATTTATAATATTTATAAAAATAATTTAAAATAAATTTATTATAAGCAAATAGTTATAATTTTATTATTATTATTATAAATTATATATGAAAAATATATAATAACAAATGGTAAGATTGCACGGCGTTTGACTAAAAATTATTTATGGTAGAATAAATTATATTAAAAATAATTTAAAATAAATTTTTTAAAATAATATTGTTATAATATTATATATATATATATATATAAATATATATATATATATACATAGTTTTCAAATTTCTACTATCCATATTGTTATTCAAAACATAATTCCGGATACTCAAAATCATGAATTATCCGAAATATATTTTGAATAAATTTATTAAAATAAATTATTAAAATAATTACAATAAAATTTTTTTATTATGAAAAATAATTTTATTAATAAAAAAATTAATCATAGTAATATTCCAAACAAGACAACAAAGAAAATAAAATTTATAAAATTAAGAAATAAATAAAAATAAAAACAACTTCTAATTAAAAAAAAAAACCCTAGAAAGATAAACCAAGGATCTAACACCCAATGATATTAGTTGAATTGAGGTTTCTGTGATCCATAATAGTTGAAAGAATAACTTCGGCGTAAATCACATGTACACAGACATTTGTCGATGCGTTTCGAACCAACTAGTGTGGTTCATCATCAGGACAAGTTGAAGAAATAGATCCAGCTTAGCATGTTAAATAGTCTGAGCAGAGTCTCCAACGGCTAAACTAACTAAGGGCTAATTTTGACCTAAGGACCCAGGTCAAATTATTATTTATTAATTTAATATTATTATTATTTATGGAAATAAGTTAAATTAGGTAAAAATAT
>APFE031415507.1:174787-187169 GCA_000404065.3 Pinus taeda | reverse complement strand
TCAAACCGAACAACAGCTCTGTTGGGAAATGCATAACAAAACCAATCAATACAATCATGGTATTTTAAGTGTAAAGACAAGTTATGAAAACAACAATCACTGGTAATTTTGAAGACATACAACAAAATGATTTTGTATATTTGATTTTTCAAGGATATTAACATACATGTTGATAATTTCTTGTAATAAAGAAGAAGTATTTTTGCCTTGTATGAAAGCATAATTTACAAATATTATAATGTCTAAATGCATGCAATAATTTTACAGGTTGTTGCATCTATGGCAAAAGGTAGTTATGTTGCTCATACAAGGAGAAGTGGCAGGAGAGTGACAAGGGGTGTGCAGCTGCGATGCACATCGTCTGATGAGGATAGGACAACTGATGTCAATGTCAACAATGCCCCAAGGAACATTGTTGAGGATGACCATGTGACGACAACTGATGTTAACACACCATCAACCACAAAACCACCGTCAACATTAGTCCAAGGGGCAAGTTTAACTAAAAAGATTAGTGCTATAAGAGGATGGACAAAAGAACAAATGTTAGTTGCAATTGACGACATAAAGTTTAATGGATACTTAGTTCGGGCATTTGCAAAAAAACATGGTATTCCTCCCTCATCAATACATTATTGGATAAATGGACTGACTCATACAAAACATAGAGGGCCTCTTACAATTATGACCAAGGAGGAGGAGGTCGAGGTGGTTGAGTGGTGTAAAGAGATGGCCCAATTGGGACATGAGCTAGAGTTGATACAACTCAAATCCACAGTTTCTCAAATCTGTCAAGGGAGGCCAAACCTATTCAAAGATGGGTTTCCTAGTAAATCATGGTGGTTTAGGTTTAAAAAAAGGCATCCAAAACTTGTATTGCATACTGCTGAGGGCCTTGACAGAGTCAGAGCATTAAATTTGTGCCCTGCAATTGTGCAAAAGTTCTATGACACACTTTCTAGTGCTTACTATAAACATTCTTATGGAGCAAACCATATATGGAACTGTGATGAAACAGGTTTACATGCAGGGAGGTATTCTAGCATGCAGGTAATTGCTAAGAGAGAGAGCTGAAATGTGCCAAAGATTTTGCCTAAGAGTAGGGAGTGGATAACTATTTTATGTTGTGTCAATGCAATTGGTACTTCAATCCTAGGATTTTATCTATTCAAAGGTAAAAATGAACTGAAAAACTATATACAGAACTGTGAACCAGGTGCATGCATGGCTGCACATCCCCATGCATGGATGACTAAAGAACTGTTTTTAAGTTGGCTTTTTCACTTCGCTGCATCGGTACCAGGTGGCGTCTCGCCTAATAATAGAGACCTATTGATATTAGATGGCCATGGGAGCCACATGGTTGTACAAACAATTGAGGAAGCAAACAATTTAGGCATCGACCTATTGACATTGCCCGCTCATACCACTCACACTCTGCAACCCCTTGATGTTAGTGTGTTTGGCCCTTTCATGAATTATTTCAGGTCGGAGCGCGCTGCATGGATGGCAAAGAATCCATGGGTTGAGGTGAAAAGGTTCGAGTTAGCAGAGCTTGCAAGTAAAGCTTTTAAAAGGGCTTTGACACCATCAAATATCAAGGCTGGTTTTAGGAGGACACTAATCTGGCCACTAAACTATGATGTTCTTATGCATGATACTGGTTGTAGCCAAGCGTTTCATGTGGATGGTGAGGAAGAAGGCAATGCCCAAACATGTGTTGAAGTGCAAGAAGTAGATGACCAAGATGATGTTGTTGTAGCTGGTAATATGATTTCCCTCTCTCAAGGACACTTATATGATGAAAATGATGAAACTGTATGTGAAACACAATATAACCATGAAAAATTCACAGTAACATGGAGATTGTTCCACCAACTCAAGAACATGAAACTCCTGTTGCTGATATTGTTAATGACATTGTTGAACATGCAGTTGACAATGACCAATTGACAGTGCCAAGCCAAGTAACCCCACCTTCATGGCTTGCAGAAACAATGTTTAACATGAATGCACTTAGTGTCTCAACAACCAATGAACAAAGCATGAACATGCCCTCACAACCAACATAATTGAACAGTGAAATTATTCACTTTTTGTGGACAATAGATCAATGAAAGAAGATGAAGCACATAATGAGGCATCAAATGAAGATAATGATATAGTTCAATCAGTTCCATCATTTACTAAAAGGGAAGTACAAGCAATGACATGCAGGTGGGAGGGGTGGAGAAGACACTTGGCCGGTTCCTAAAGCTACGAATAGAGAGAGTATCAATGAAAAAAAGTAAGGTGCACTAGTTAGTATTCGTTTGGGCTGAAGCTCACAATTACTCACCTCAGAGGACTATATAAACTTGTTAGTTGAGTTTGAAAAAAAGAAATTTGAAATGCAAGAATTAAAACAGAAAAAGAAGGATCTAGTCAAGGAGAAGAAGGCAACAATGATTGTTGCAGCGCAACGTCGAGTAGATAAAAGGATTGAATGAGATAAAGCAAGGCAAGTTAAGGACCAACAAAAACAAACAGCAAGACAGGAAAAGGAATAAGAAAGGCACAACAAATGCTTGAAAATGAATAAGGGATGATCAATATGGTTGACAATGATACAAGAATAGTTGATGAAACCAGGGATATTTCAAACTCATTGGACTCCATTGCAAATAATACACCATTATTCCAAGATCTCATAAACATTCAAGTGCCTCACTATCAAATTGAGGGTTTACTCATCTGCCTTATTCCTACGAGAGTTGGTGTCAATTCTATGTATGCTCATTACACACCTCCACTTAATGCAGGGGTCAGTGGTGCAAATGAGAGGTATGGGTACTCAATACCCCATGGTTGGAAGCTGTAAATTGGACTCAATCATATGGTAGCAATCAACCATTTCCTAATCAACTCTTGACAGGTAGGCCAACCTACCTGGCTCAAGAAGGTAACTCGGGGAGTTTTGGTACTCAAGATTCTCAGGGCCATAAAGAATAGGGGTGTCATATGTTTTTGGTTGTAACCACATTATGATGTGGATTTTGAATGGATTGTATCTTTTTCTTGTCACAGAAACATTTTGGCTTACAACCTAGGTTTTTTTATTTCATAATGTGTGCGACATTGTAGCCAAAATCCATTTTAGAAGGAACATCTATAGTCTATTATAATGTAGAAATCTTATAAGATTCTCAGGGTCATAAAGAATAGGGGTGTCATATGTTTTTGGTTGTAACCACATTATGATGTGGATTTTGGATGGACTGTGTCTTTTTCTTGTCACAGAAACATTTTGGCTTACAACCTAGGTTGTTTTATTGCTTTGTAATGCTAACAACATTATGGTTCTATGCATTCACTACATTGAAAAGCCAACAATAGCTTGGTTGGTTGTAAAGCAGTGTTGTTTGCGAGCTAAGCACACATGTTTATAGAAAATTGATTAATAACATTGAAAGACTATTTATTACAGTGGAAGAAATATAGTTTGTCCTGGTTAAAAATCTAAACAAGGATCAAGTCCTGACCTGCCTATCTATTGCAGTGGTGAGAGAAAAAGGGAAAATAACGGGACCGAATGAGAGGAAAGTTTTGTAGATAAGGAAGAGGAGGTTTCTTTGCATAATACATCAAAAGCCATAGGATAACTAATAGAGCTATGACTAAAATAAATGCAAGCATCGATTGAAAATGAATTTGAAAAGGAAGAGGAAGGACATGGCATAATAAATTCACCATATAGAGCTAAGAGAATGAGAGGGAGGATATATGGATGTGATCCTTCATACACCTGGATAGTGCCATGGTCCATTGCAACAACATCAAGGGAAACTGAAAAAGGAAGCTGGGGGTGACGATGCTTGAGAGTAGGACTTTGAACCTAAACCACCCGCCATATTAACTCCAGAGGATCTGTGCACTTTTTTTTGCATCAGGAGAACATAATCCTTCACATTGTGGTCATGTTGATGATAACACCGACACTGGAATGAAATATTCTCGTAGTCTAGGATAATGGTGTCCATCCCAAGCCCTAGGTCCATGACACCCCAAAGTCCCTTATGGATATCAACACTTATGAGAATGTGAGCCATTGAAGTGTCAATAGTGAATAAGTATGATGATTCATGCAATCCCCCATCTGGTTTCCATTGTGACAAAAAAATCACTTGTGACCCTAATGCATTGGGAGACCAGGAGTGTGAACCCAAACAGGTACGATGTTCATCTTTCCATGCCTAACATCAAAGAGTGGGGTCCACTATTTGAAAATAGTAGGAGAGGAGTCAAGTTTCTCATCCTAAAAAATTAGGTGAACCCAACCTTCTGCGAGCACTCTAACAGAGACAAGGCTTTTTGTCAGAGGCCAGACCGAGGATTCCACCCATTCGTGAAGAAAAGGTAAACCATATTTGTGGCCATGAATCTTGCCAACCAAATATTTGTGACTAAAGTATTATAATTATTAACTGGCTACATCTAAGCTAAGAGCATAAGCCATCTGCAGATTCTCGTTCAACTTTACAGAATTTCCCTTCTTTCGTTTACCTTAAGAGAGACTCACTTCTTTACTGGAAGAACCTTCCTCTAACTCAACCAAGCTCGCCTTTTTAGAACACCTCACCTCTAGTACCTTGAAATGAGACCTTCCATTTGGCGCTTGAGAAACCACCTCCTTCAAAATGCTACTAGATGAGGGAAAATTCAGAGAAATGAAGGGAAGAGAGACCCTTGAATAATCCCCAGGTTTTATAAAAACCTTGCAAAAAGATGACCCTCAGAATATATGATGAGAATGATAGGGAAAATGAAACCCTAGATTCGGGGGATCATAGGAAACAAAAAGGCATCACTAAAGGAGTATGAAGACTCAAACTCCATGGAAAATGGTGATAACTCTGAAAAATTTGAAAACCTTCAGAGGTAGAAGAAAAATTACTAGAGGTCGAAACCCTAATTGTATAAAATGCTCTGTTTCCACCTGTCGGGCTAGGGTCTGAGAAATGATGCAAAGGGGGAACCATATGAGTAGAAGGTGATAAATTAGTCTAAGCATTGATAGGTGCACTATGATAAATGAAGAAAACTTGAGATTGATGGGTCCGAACTTCTTAAGAATCCAAGGAGTCTTGATTAATATCAAGAAGATCCTCATTTCCCATTTTCAGGGTTAGGTCGTCACTTAGTCAGAAAGGAAGGGTCCAGATAAGAGCCACCTATGAAAAAACAAGCAAACGCAGACAGATGAAAACCACAAGGGATTAGGATAATGAAAAGACACTAGAATCTGAGAAAAACATGATAGCCAGAATAAAAACCACTAACTTGCAAAACCCTAAACCCCTAACCTGCAAAACCCTAAACCCTCAAAACAAAACCCCTAACCTACAAAACCCAAAACCTCCCTGAAACTCCAAGTGCAAATTTAACAAAAATTCCAATAAATAAGGTGAGGTGTTGAAAAACACATCAACAATCGCTGGTAGGATTAAAATCCTACCGGATAGACGCCATGTCCAAGTCTAGAGCTCGCCAGACCTGCACTAGACCTTCTCCAGAGCTCGCCACCCCTACAAGAAGTTGGAAATTAGCAAATAGAGAAACAAAAGAAACCAAAAAAGCCAAACAAAAACCAAAAAACCTGCAATTACCTGTAAATGCAACCTTTGACCTCGAAGTGGCTGAAATTGGCACTATCTCCTCCCCAAACAACAGGTCGGGCGAATGAAACAATCACCAAGGAAACCCTAAACCACCGGCGGTCCAGAATGAGCAACAATTGCACGCGGAAAATCAGAAGAACAATAGAGACCCAGTTTCAACCATGGATGAGTGCAAGCAAACAATAGCAAACGAAAATCGACAAACATGTTTTGAAGGGTTGACACGTTGCACAACATGTGACAGTCCACATCGAACAGGTGTCATACATGCTAATGTACTTGTTCACGTGGGTGTAGGTGAGGTGGACGGGACGGCACACAGGAAATAGCGTCCCTCCCGTAGTGCACTAATGTCAGTACATCTCTTACCAGCGACGCATTTTTATTTTCATTTTCATGTTCTTTTGCCGTGTCGATGATACCGCTGTCGTCCACTAATAATATATAAAAACCAATGAATGGGCCCGAATAGTATTCTGCCTCTGAAATCCAAAACACAGAAAACACCAAAAACTTTAAATATTGCAAAGCTTCATTAAATAACTCACTGGCTCGAATCCCAAGCTCCACCACATCATCTACCAAATCACTACCACCTAATTTGTTATTTCAACTCTCTTCCATGTATCACGCCACATCTTCGCCACACATGTAAATCTTTTTTTTTGGGTTAAATCTACACAATGCATTAATGGTTCATTTGGGTGCATGCTTTGATTAAGGATTTGACAACCTTCTTCAATAATCGGGCTGGCATTAAATTTCGAATGACTGATCAAGCACTGGTTAATTAAACCACAAAAACTCACCAGAGAAATATTTTCCACACTTGCATTTCAGTTTCTAAATGGATCTCATTCTCAAAGAGATAGAATTCTCATTGTAATGCACTAACCAATCATTTCACATAATATAACTATTGCATGAATTGAAAATTAAAAGATCACTTACCTACGCAACACCCAGACCTTTGTATGGTCCTTCGACAAATATATTTTTAATTATTGGTACCTCTATGGTGTTTTCCTTCATAGTTTGAATAAAACATATCTCTTAATGGGTTATAAATTCTACAGAACTTGAATATTTTGAAAGTCAGCCTGCACCTAAGTGGTGTCTACCTAGTATCTCCTTGTTAGAAGTATATGCTGACTTATTTATGTTCCATCTTAAAGGTGTAACTAGAATATCTATCAAAGAAAGTATTAGTCAAATACAAGAGAACTCAGTATCCGTACAAACACTTTCTCTTCTTGACACTAAGAAACTTCAGGCTGAAGCCAAAAGACTGAGAACCAAATATTTGCATATGGGGTGCATAAGGGTAGGGATCAATTCCTTAGTCCATAGAGGATTGAATACATATGTTCTTGTCACAGTCAGAGATCTGACACATAACAAGTATTTAGATTCATTGATATGAGGAATGGTTGCTCCATTATCAAATGGACTAGTATACTTTGATTGCTATCCAAACATTTCTATATATACATTTGATGAGCACATCAATGATATTTTACAACTACAGATTCAAACAACAGGGTTTGATATGAAGAAAAAGAGAAATAATATTTCCATTCAAACTCATGGTTGTTTTAGACACACAACTACCCTCTATCCTACAGTTCTCCATGCTCCCAGCAAAGAATCCAAATCTAGTGTGGTTGTTCTAACAGATACCTAGAATAAAAAGATAGAACATCAGATTATTAAATGGGAGGACCTAAGTTTCCCAGAATATTGGGTTGTTGATAACCCAAAACCTCCAACATTGCAAAAGATTACTTCTGCTGATATACAAGAAGGACCATCATCTACTGCAGTATCCTTTCCTAGAAGATCTACAATAGATCGCAGAAGAATCAATTTAGATTCCACAACATCATCCATGTATATTGATCCACAAGTAGTAGATACTGCTAGTTTTTTTACACCATCTGTAAATTTCCCTCATATAGATCTATTTGAATATGCCCAGATTGCAAATATTTCATCCCTGCAAGTCATTTTCCCAAGCTGTAATCAAAAGATAAATCTCAGTAGCGTTGCTAATTTTGTCATACATCAGAACCACCATCCAAGGACAGGAGTATCTCCTCCTACAACTTCTGTCACTCCGTGTCCAAATCCTAAGTGTTCTGAAATACCTTTCCCTCATGATACTAATCATATATTAATGATTCATGAGCTTCCATCTTTGGAAAATGAAGACCCCCGCCTCAAAGACATGTTTAGCAAAATGTG
This sequence comes from Pinus taeda, assembly GCA_000404065.3. Lineage (NCBI taxonomy): Eukaryota > Viridiplantae > Streptophyta > Pinopsida > Pinales > Pinaceae > Pinus > Pinus taeda. Next base: position 179,268 of record APFE031415507.1, on the reverse strand, counting down.
TCCTACTGATATGCCTCGCTATGGTCTAGGATATCTGGAACAACTTGATGAAATAATCCCTCAATCTAGATTTGAAAACTTTGTGCCTTCTGATTGTAAGAATTCGTCAAAACTAGAAATGCACAAGTTCTTTTTGGTTATGGAAGGATGTAGGAAGCATACAATTGTTCATCAATGGATGAAAAATATGCTTAACTGGGATTTATGCACTCATGCTGAGGCTGAAAGTTTTGACCTTACCACTCCATACCCAAAAAAAAATCAGATTATCCCATGAATGGAAAACATACATGCAAAAGAACAATGTCTCGTTGTCTTTTTATGAATGGAAGATGAAGCAAGAAAATACAGATGTACAAATGGCAGATGTTGAATCATCCTTAGCAAAACATTCTTGGACTGCCATAGATGGCAGTAAAATTGAAACTCCTACCACCTTCCCTCCTTACAAAGGCATTGTATTAGGAGAAGCACAGAACAGTGCTAAAGCCATTCCACTGGTCATAAAAGATGACAGTGCCCTTGCCATTGATGGTAGGATACAAAAAGCCAATGAACAGATAAATTGGACAAATACAACAATTAAAGGGCTAGAAATGAATTGTGCAAAGTCTATTGAAGTTAAAAAATATTTTGACAGTATACAAGTCTCTATAAATAGTATTAACAGAACTCTAAATGATGTGAAATATTCCACTACTATATTGAAAGGTTTTGTTAAAGGATCCTTAACAAGGATAGAAGATGTTGAAAGGAAAGTAGATATGGGAAAACAATCTACTCAGGAATCTATTGAAGAACTATCTGGAATTTTTGATAAACTTCATATAGCCCCCAAAGACAAATCGATTCTTGTTTTTTCTCTATTCAAGAGATCTATAAATATTCAGCATCCTGTTAAGCTTGTTGATAGATTTCCTTCTCTCTTCCCTAAAGAAATGGTCGAAGAAAAATATAAGCCAATGACTATCTCCTCACTGTTTAAAGAAGTAGAGCAACCTGAAAGCTCAGGACCACATCTTTTCCCTATCTATGAGCCTCTCCAAAGTCAATATACTAGGTATCCAACACCTAATCTCAATGGAAAAGGGAAAATTCCAGAAACACATAACTTCCATCCTGAATCACACAGAGAATGGAATATTGACAATCTAAGTGTTGCTCAGATTCGATAAATGATAGATCTTATGTTTACAGAATACAAGATCATGTGCCTAAGGGGGGAAAATGAAATAGATGCTTGTAAATCTATTGTTCAGTGCTTTACTAGAACTTTGTTGAGATGGTGGGAAATAGAATCATCACCAGCAATAGTTGCAAAAATGGAAAATGAAATCTTGAAAGATGAAGCGGGAGATATCATTCATAATTCTGATGGAGATCCACAAAGCAATATGATTGAGGCACTAACTTCATTCATTTTAGAACATTGATGTGGAGGATAACTTGAACTTGCCAATAAGCATGAGATAATTCTCATGAATATTAAATGTAATAAAATGTCTCATTATGAAGATTTTCATAGAGACTGGATTCAGAGAATATATGAGGTTAAAGATAGAAAAAATATCTTATGGAAACAAATCTACTCAGTAGCATTGCCTTCAAAATTTGTAGATTATCTAAGACAATAAGATGCTTTTCAGTTGCCTTTTGAATCCTTTACTTGGGGAGAAATATACAACATCATAACAAAAGTTCTGGTAAATTTGTGCACTAGTATGAAAGTTAATAAATCTCTGCAGAAGATGTCAAGATTACCAAACAAAAAATCCATCTGTAACAAGTATGGTCTTGCTATAGACGACCCCATAATAATAAGAAGAAAAGCTAAAAAAAAGGCCAAGAAAGAAAAAAGACAAGAATACAGAAAATGTCCACAGAGGAAAAGAAAAGGGACCAAGAAAGGATACTAGAGATATGTGCCTAAAACACATTACTATGAACCCAAGAATATTCATCTGCAAACACATAAGAAAGATCAGTGGAATAAATTGGTTTTTTGGCTCTATGGCCAACCTGGACATACCTCTAGTCATTGTCCTTTATTAGAAGAATCTAAGAGAAATAGAGGAAAGAAATCCTTTGAAGCTGCAAAGAAGAAAGGACAGTAAAAACATAAGGCATGGTTCCAACCCTATGTTATAAATGTGGTTCTAAGAATCACAAATCTGAAAATTGTCCAAACATCTCATTTAGAGAATAGATACAACAACGACAACTCTGTTCAACATCTGAATCCTCTGAAAGTTCTTCTTCAGAATGCTCTGATGAAGAATTAATCATGCACATGGATGAATGTGACTGCACTGATTCAGATAATTGTCAGTGTGAATCAAGCACTGAATCAGAAATCTCATCTGATGAAGACCATGTTTCTCAACCAAAGGAGAAGGTTCTCATGGCACAAACCATGGACGATGCAGAAATAAAGCTACTTGTGTGAATCAAAACATTGGGAGAAGGAGAAATGAAGGAAAAATTACTAGAAACTTTTCTAAGCAGAATGCACAAAAATTAGGAGAGCAGTAGCAAGACTGCCTCTAAAACTGAACCAAAGGCATTATTCATCGATGCCTCATTTGAAAGAAATACAAGATCTTTCCAAAGAAGCCAACAGAAATCTAAGACTAGAACCCTCACATTAGGAGAAGTCAACAAAGAGATTCATCATCTCAAAAAAGAGATTGTCTCTCTAAAAGCACAGGTCTCTGAGTTAGAAAAAGGGAAGAAAACCGAGGATGCATATGATGAATACTACACTAACCCAAATATTGAAATATTTGAAGGAAAAAGGATGATACTATAGGATTCACCGACATGAGAGTAATGGCTATCCAGTGTCAGCAACATCATGTTATGCTAGATATCTATATAAATGGTGAAATGTTTCCCTAAGAACAATTATTGACTCCGGGGCAGATTTCAATATTCTGAATTCAAAAATAGTACCTGCAAAGTACTGGGTAAAATCATTTAGACAAGCGATTGGGTTAGGAAGAAAAGATCTATTGTATGAAGTCCCTTAGGTCTCTATTTGCTTTAATGAGAATTGCATCAAATTAAAATTTGTTGTTGCAGACATTCCTATTGACTGTATTTTGGGGAATGTATTTTTAGCAGCTGTGGAGCCACATGGATCAACCAGATTGAAAAATGGAAAGGCTGGTTATTTTATATCTGTACCAAGCTCGGATGGAAAATTACAAACAATCAAGTTACCCTTTGTCTCTACTCCCAGAGTATCTACTATGGTACAAGCAATGCAACAGATCAAAAAGCAAAAAATAAATTGAAGAGCTCAAGGAGCTAAAGACCACCATAAAGATAGGAGACTATCTTCAGACTCTTATAATTAAACAAAGGATCTCAACTCTGAGATCACAGATAGAAAAAGAATGCTATGCTGAAGAACCAAATGCGTTTTGGCATAGAAAACAACGATGTGTATGTTAGAAAATTATATATTACGGAGCAATGGAACACATAAATTATTGCATATATATAAACACAGAAATGCATAAAACAAGAGAGACACAGATATACGTGGTTCACCCAGTTTGGGCTACATCCACCTCGAACAGTCAGTCCTTCCTTTCTATTATCCAGCAAAATGAAGAGACACAACCTACAACAGATCCGCTGTAATATCCTCTATTTTCGCTCACAATCTCATCTCTCTGTTTCTCGCTCGGAGAATACATATCTATTACATAGCCTCAAATACAATGCCCTCATACAAAGAGAGGGGGTTGCCTTCTAGGGCAAAAAACCCTAAACTAAACATAAGTTCTACTGTCATATCATCCGCCTAATGAATGGCCCAGATTGACTAGAAATTACTATACTTTTACAAGGATGAAATACTGGATTCTCAGAGAGTTTGATACAACTCTGATTATCACAATAGATCATAGTTGGATCCATCCTCTAATCAAACAAACCAACTAGAATTTTCCGCATCCAAATGGCCTCACATGTTGCCTAACTTACAGCCATGTATTCAACCTTTGTTGAGCTAAGTGAAACTAACCTCTGTTTCCTGTTTGTACAAGAAACTACAGCTGAACCAAGGTTGAAAATTCCTCCTAATGTGCTCTTCCAATCTGATGGACTCCCTGCCCAATCTGCATCTGTGAAGCCCTGTAGCTTCACTCCCTCTGGCCGTCTGTACCATAATCCATACTGAGATGTGCCTTTGAGGTATCTCAAAACATGCTTCACTGCCTTCCAAAACAACTAGGTAGGTTGAACCATAGCTTGACTCAGCTGGTTCACCGCAAAGCACAAATTTGATCATGTGTTCACTAAATACATCAATGAACCCACAAACTATCGATATACAGTAGCCTTTACTACCTCACATGAAGTAGCATCCTCCTTCCTCCAGTTACCTTCTAGAGGAGTCTGCATGGGCTTGCACTTCTCCATGTGGAATCTCCTGAGTATCTCATTGGCATACTTGCCTTGAGACACAAACA